>PGFW01054496.1:17347-36093 GCA_003123925.1 Haematobia irritans | reverse complement strand
TAACTTGTCATTCGGTTTGTAACACATCGAAATATTGCTCTAAGACCCCATAAAGTATAATTCGGGTCGTGTGCTGAAATCTCTAAGTCGACTGCTGCATGTCCGTCTGTTGAAATCACGCTAACTTCCGAAAGAAACAAGCTATCGAACTTGAACTTTGGCCACAAGTTGTTGTTATTGATGTACGAACGTGATGTTATTGCAAATGTGCCATATCGGTTCACTTTTTAACCTTATAATGCTTATATGGTGTTGTAGACAATATTTGTCTATAAGGAAAATAAAATATTTGGACAAATTTTCTATACCAAATACCAATTTTTACAAATTTCTATACAAATAAATTTTGACAAAATTCGCTCTATAGAGATAAACATTTTGACAACATTTCTGTAGAGACAACAATTTGTCTATAGAAATAAAAACTTTGACAAAATTCTCTATAGGAGATAAAGTTTTTGACCACCATTTTCTATAGAGACAAAATTGGCTTGCGGAGCCTCTAAGTGAAGCATATTTTATTCCGTTCTGGCTGAAATTCGGTACATGGTGTGTATATAGTCCCTAACAAACCACTCAAAAATTGGTCTAAACATCGGTTCATAATATATCATAGTAGCCCCCATATAAAACCGATCCCCATGATTTGGCTTGCGAGGCCTCCAAAAAGGAATTAACAATTTCATTCCGATCCGCGTGAAATTTGGCTACCTGAGTTGTATATGCGTCTCTCAATCAACCATCAAAAATTATCCACATTGGTCCATAAATATATATTCCCCCATATTAACAACCTCCCCAGATTGACTTGCGGAGCCTCCAAAGAGAAGTCATAATTTCATCCGATCCACCTCAAATTTGGCTACAGATGTTGGTAATGGTAGTTAACAACCTGCAAAAATTTGGTCCACATAGTCCATACATTTATATAGCCCCGCATATAAACCGATCACCAGATTTTTGAATTGCGATCTCTCAAGGAGGAGCAAATTTTATCCGATCCACCTCAAATTTGGCTACTATGGTGCAGTATATGTCTTTGACAACATGCAACAATTGGTCCACATCGGCATAATCCATATATTACCTACAGTTATACGATCCGCCAGATTTGATTTGCGGAGCTCGTGGCAGGGCAAAATTCATCGACTTCGGTGAAATTTTGTACGTTGGTGTTAGTATAATTGCTCTGCATTAACCATGCCAAAAATTGTCCACATCGGTCCAATATTATTATAGCCCCCATATAAAACGTCTCCACACTTGACTCCGAGCTCTTGGAGGAGAACAAATATCCGATCCGAATTCAAATTACGAACGTGGTGTAGTATATGGTCGCTAACAACCATTACACAAATTGGTCCAATCACCAAAAAATTGGTCCATAATCGGTTTCATAATCATGGTTGCCACTAGAGCCAAAAATAATCTACCCCAAAATTTATTTCTATAAAGCAAAATTTGTCAAAGTTTATTTTCTATAGAAATTTTTGTTTAAAATTTTATTTCTGTAGAAATTCCTTGTCAAAATTTTCTTCTATAGAAAAATTTTTCGTCAAATTTTTATTTCCATTAGATAAATTTGTGAAAATTTTATTTCTATAGAAAATTTTTTAAAATTTTATCTGTTACGAAAATTTTGTTCAACAATTTATGTCTACTTGTTCAAATCTGAAATTATATACCGGTTTCGATCGTCTTTTTGATATTAATATATACCATCGTATGGACTTTTGTATAGTTTTTAGATTACCTTGCCATCCGGCAATCGCTTACCCAACTAACTAATTCGATTGTGGATGCAGTGTTTAGAGAAGTTCTACGTATATCCATACTGGATGGTAACATAAGCTTCGTTGGCCGAACTACGGCCGTAATATACTGTTTTTTTTAATAATCTGATAAAGACAAATATGGACCTGCGCCTAAAACGTCGGCAAAATAAAATATTTTCTTTATAATTCCTTAAATATGTGAATTTTTAAAATATTAACTGAGATGATAAACACACAACAAACTATTCTTTTCATTAATTTATTAAGTGAGTAAATTATATATGGCCTGCGCCTAAAAGGCGGTAACACAAAATATTTTCTTTATAACAAAATTTAAGGTGAAGTTTTAAAATATATACTGAGATTTATAAACTGATACCCTATAAATTCCAAACGATGCCAAATTAATTTATAATTTTCTTACTGAGATACATCTTTAAATATGGATTGTCTTCTTTTGTAATAACACCTTCATCAATCGCTTTTCGATTTTTAATTTTATCCTAAACCTACAGTTTTTATCCAAATCTAAAACGTAATATCTAAAAAAAAAAAATAATAATTATCTGACCACAAAATTGCCATAAAATTATTTAGATTAGGTTACAAAATACTAAGTAAGAAAAATTTTTAGCTTCACAGTTTTTATTTCTGCATTAAAATTGTTCTAGAAGCCAAAGAATAAGAATGTGCCAAAATGATTTGTATCTAAATCCAACACCCACCCCCCCCCCCCCCAAAACATCTACTAAACTAGAAATAATTTCATTATAATTTGTTTGGCATCCAGAGTGATTAAGGAGAAGAAAGAGGAGGTTAGTGAGAGATATATAGTTGGTTTCCATTTTATTTATCTTAGTCCTAACAAATAGGGTTAATTTTTTGATTGTAAATATGGCTAAAAATACAAAATAACAAAAAAAACTCAAAAAACTATGCACATATATTCAGCAAACAAAAGAGATAAATGGAGCAAATTCCAATTGCATCGAATGGCAAGCATTGGAATATTCTTGCAATTTGATAATGGAAATCATAGTGATACTATGGGGATGACTTAAAATATTCAACATTCCAGGGAGCAAAAATATAATACGAGGAAGAGGCAGCTATATAAAATCTGTGGCATCCTAAATTTTTGAGTCATTTGCCAAAACAAATTTTAGAGACAATGCTATAACCATTTTACTCATTTGTTTTCTGTGATAGACAATAAACAACAGAATCACAATGAGAAGAAGGGTAGAAAAGAGAGCATAAATGCTTTTCTTTTTATTAAAGGATGAGAATAGTTATTAAAACAAAACATTATTGTTGTATAGAGGGGATTGCGGAAAGTGGTGAAACTGTAGCTTTTTATCATATTTTCTAAAAATGTTCTTTCTAAATTTGTTGTTTTATTTTTTTATTCACTTTATATCGACTATTTATTTTAACTTAAAATTTTTGTTAGTTAAACTAAAAATATATAAATGTAATTTTAGGAAAAAGAAAAATCTATTAAGAATTCAATTACTTTTCAATAATTATATGGAGAAATTAATTACATATAAATCTTCTCGGGTCATCCGACCAATACTTTCACGTATATTTCTTATCAATATGTACCTAATTTCCTTTCAAAATCACTGTATGACAGTTTCTACTTCATTGTAATCTATCTTCCCCCCGTTTCGATTTCGAAGCCAACAGTATAAAATTTACAAAATTACATATAAAAAGCATATTTTTTAGGAGTTGTTGGTAGAAATATATATTGTTGCCTATTTTACGGGTTTCCATATTGTTATACACTTTTATTCAGAATGAAAGTATTTCTAAACAGCAGAAATTTAAACGTGTATCAAGGTCAAACTTCTGTGGCCCATTTTTTCATATGGCTGCGTTATGCACTGAAAAAATATTTACGCTTATATTAAAGATTACGCAACCTAAATTTTACGATGAGACAATTTAAAAATATGAGGACAAATTTCATTTAAAATTAATGAAATTTTAATTAAAAATAAAAGTTTATAATATTTGCTTTCTTAAACATTTTTTTCATTAAATTTAGGACAAAAATTTTGTAAATGTTTGCCTCCCCTCCATTAAGTCGCCTGTCTTTGAAGCTAAGAGCTAATTTTCCTTAAAGTAACAGGAAATACATTTTCTTGATTTCAAGAAATACTCCTTAATATTAACTCGAAATATTGAAACTTTAGATTTAGATTTAAACAAACGCTATCAAATAGTAAGCTAAGCTTATATTGAGGATTTAGGCGTCTTTTGGATTAAAGTGTTTTTTTGGATTTAAAAAAAAAAAAACAATTTTTTACTTTGAAGTATCCGATTTTTAAACTGGCATTGTTGTTACGCGAAAAGATGAATGAAAATTTGATAAATCTGCTGCCTAATTTTAATTTAGTAGTCGCTACGATTTAAAGCCAGATAGGTCGCTAAAACTTTCTTATTTAAGGAAGCCGCATCTTTGGCTCGGCAATCAATACCAAAATCCTTTAAAGGAAGGTCAAGATCTTTGGATTCCAAGTAAACTTTTCTTTTGAGTGTGTGATCAAAAAATTTCGTTCTAAACCCTCTCCAATTACGTCCAAGGTTAGTGCAAACTGGTCCGTTCATCTTGTCAATCTATTGTCACAACAAATTCGTCTATAAACACTCTCCACCGAGTTAATTACCAAGCTTGTCCGTCCGTCTGTTAACTCGATTTGTTTTTCGCCGGAATTAAAATCACAATCTGCAAAGATTAAAGCATATATGTAACCATCATTAAATTATCTAATATTCGTTGCATATTTTTATTGGCAATAATAAATAAAAAAAAATCCTGTTGTTGTGGTACATATTGCGGGTACAATGAATATTGCGCGTTATGATATGCTGCCTGAAGTATATATTTAATCAGAAAATATCTTATTCTACGATTTTGTTGTTCGAAATTGCACCGTGGATTATATTAAAATTAAAAAAAGATATAAAACATATTTTTAGGCCGAGAGCGACTTGTGAGAAAAAAAGCAAGAGTCGTTCGTTTATTTTCTGGAAAGTGATTGTGCGATGCCACATTTTAGTTTGTGTGAGAGAATGAACTTTGATTATTGTAACCTGTATCAATTAAATATCTTTGATGGCGCTATTTGCTCGTTATGGCAGGTTTTAATACTGAATGCATACAGAAAAATAATCGTTTAAACCTTCCTTAATGATGAGTTAATCAACGTCCGTCCGTCTGTTACTCTATCTTTTTTGTTCTAAGGCATCATCATTGAATTGAGTATATATTGGCATATGAGTATTCATTTATTCTTTGCCATGTAAATTTTGGTATAGGTAATAATTGCCATGGATTTATACTGTTAGCACTTGATGATATCTGCTCTGTTTAATTATTTCATCCTCATCTACAGATATTTAGTTTGATATCGAAGCAGCAGTATAAAAAATTTAGCATTAAAAATTAGCATATAATAGACATATTTTTTAGGAGCGAATTTGTGTATAATGATCTTTATTTGTTGTGCCTATTTACTTGAAGGTTGTTCATATGTATTATATCACACATTTTTAGATGGAATAAGTGTAATCGAACCTTCTATGGGTTCTACTTTCTTCATCTGCAGATCTTATTTGGGATCGAAAAATTCGCGTGTTTATAGCCTCTCAATACT
The DNA here is from genome assembly GCA_003123925.1 of Haematobia irritans. Taxonomy (NCBI): domain Eukaryota; kingdom Metazoa; phylum Arthropoda; class Insecta; order Diptera; family Muscidae; genus Haematobia; species Haematobia irritans. The sequence goes on along the minus strand of PGFW01054496.1, from coordinate 30,650 downwards.
CATTGAGTTGAGTGTAGTTCATGCTGCCGTCTAGCGCTGCAAGATCTGATTCGTTCTAAGCGTCCATTTAGAGACGTCTGTAGATGCATCCCGTGGTCCGTCCATCTGTTATAGTAATTTTTTGGTCGGCCTAAATCCGATCTGTGAAGATCTTAATCTAAATTTAACTTTAAATTTGAATTATCTGTGGTGGCATTATAATATCTCATATGCTATTTTGCATATCTTTGTAGTAAATCGAATTTCAATATGTGTTATATATTGAAAGCACACGCCTGATATACAAAGAATATAAGTTGTATTGTACCCCCCCCCCCCCCCTGAGTAAAAAAAATAATTAATAGTCCAATGTATGTCCCATCCGTTTGAATGTCGTTAATATTAATAATTTCGTTTCCTATTTTATGAGTATATGTCGAAAACTAGCTATCTTTCAGCAGGAAGCTGTTGATAGTAAATATCATAGTTATACTTTATCCGCCAGTGTATTGTAGTTTCTTTTAGTTACCTGTTTGAGCCTATCAGAAATATATTCATATGTAATCGCCGCGGCCGAATGGATTAATAGTCAAAAGGTCCATCCGTTATTGTTCAATGTATTATTTATTGTTCGTATAATCATCTTATTTATAGCATATTTCAAGGCACCATTTTTGATATTCCGTTGCATAATTTTACGGTGGTCAGAAATGAGAAACATGCCTAATTAGAAACTGCTTAGTTTTGCCCCATTTTTCTAAATTCCCTTTTATACTATTTATATCAGAAACATATTGTTCTAGATCCCCTCTCACCGCAAGAGGTAATTTATTTTCCAGAACTGTCCGTCCGTATGTCAACTATATTTTTGTAATCACACTACAGATTATTTCAAGCCTATTTTCTAGGCAAGCCATATTCTCTTGTTCGTTGCCATATTTTACGCCTGATCTTTTAGTTCATTGCCTAACCTTCTTTCATATGAGTAAGTTAGTTCAAGCGAATGTCAATATATTTGTAATTATAAGCAAACTATACATATTAGAGCATATTTCTAGGAACCAATTAATAGCTATATATTACGTTGCCTATTTTAAGGTGGTGGTATGTAACGAAAACGCAATACTTTCAATAGGGCTGTTGTAGGATATCATATGCTTTAATATTTAACCCGATTTTATTAATTTTCTATCATTAGTATTACTATTTTAAAAATTTTATTTCCTATGGTCTTTAAAGTTTTATGGTTTTTTTTTTCGCTTAAAGGCTGCTACATTTTGCAGCACAAAAAGAATCTTAGGGGGAAAAATATTTTCAAAAATTCCTATAAGATTTCTTTTAATTCTTCTTTTTATTTCTAAATCACCGAAAAACATCACCCACTTTGAATTCTCCCCCCAGAAAAATATTTCGACCCTAAGACTTAGTTAGAGATCCCAGATGTCCGTTTATAGGTTTCCTCACTTTTCATTTCTTGCCATATTCTTAAATTACAAAAAACAAAAACATTTGGTTGGAAATAAATTTTCCAACATTATCGTATTAGAATCGTTTATAAAGATTTTATCTTCTTAAATCGTTTAAGGAAGTCCTGATGGCAACAAAAAATTCTTAACATAATTCAATTGTCAATACGTTGACGTGTACATGCAATGGCCTTGGTTATCTTTTTAGTTGTCCATTTTCATTCGTATACCATACCCCAGGTGAGGCGTTATACAAGGAAACACAAAAAGCCCAAAAACCCTAGAAGAAGCCCTGTGAAGACATTTCAAAAACCCCCCTTCTTACCAGGACGAAGTCAAAGTGAACATTGCTTTGCGTGGTTCTATAATAGGTAACTTGTTCATTGTTAATATTGCATGTGATGATAATATCAAAGTTCAAAAGACAATGAAACAATTCCTGCTATTTATAGGACATGCCAAGCAAATGTTCACTTTGATCGTCCTGTCGCTAAGAAAGGCTAGGGGTTTTTTGAAATGTCCTTCACCAGGGGCTTCTTCTAGGGGGTTTTTGCTTTTCTTGTTTTCTTCGTCTCCTAGCTCAACTGTGCCTTATGGTATACGAATGAACTGGACAACTAAAGATACCAAGCATTGCATGTAACACAGTCAACGTCATTGACGAATTGAATTATGTTAAGACATTTTTTGTTTGCCATCAGGACTCCTTAACGATTTTAAGAAGATAATCTTTATAACGATTATCTTCTAATACGATAATGTTGAAAATTTATTTCCACAAAGTCTTTTGTTTTTGTAATGTTAAGAATTGATGGGCAAGAAATGAAAAGTGAGGAAACCTATATAAAACGGACATCTGGAGATCTCTAACTAGTTAGGGTCCGAAATATTTTTCTTGGGGGGGAGAATTCAATCGTGGGTGGATGTTTTTTCGGTGATTTAGAAATAAAAGAAGACATTAAAAAATTCTATTATAGGAAATTTTTTGAAATATTTTCTAAGATTCTTTTTTGTGCCTGCAAAATTAGCACTCTTAAGCGAAAAAAAAAAAACCATAAAACTTTACAAGACCATAGGATATATATTTATAATAGATATACTAATGATAGAAATTAATAAAATCGTATATATTACAAGCATACTGATATCTACAACAGCCCTATTGAAGCTATTCGTGTTTCTTTCATTACCACCACCTTAAACAATACGGCAACGATATCAAGCCTATATCAATGTTCCTAGAAATCATGCTCTAAATTAATGTATAGTTGCTTATAATTACAATATATTGACATTCGCTTGAAACTAACTTAGCTACATATGAAGAGGTCTTAGGCAAATGAACTAAAATCAGGCGTTAAATATGCAACGAACAAGAGAATATGGCTATGCTTAGAAATAGGTATTGAAAAATCTGTGAGGGTTGATTACAAAAAATATACTTGACATACGCACGGACAGTTTGGAATAATTTACCTCTTGCGGGAGAGGGCGATCTAGAACAAATGTTTCTTGATATATAATAGATATAAAGGAATTTAAAATGGGGCCAAACTAAAGCAGTTCTATTAGCCAGTGGTTTTCTCATTCTGACCCACCGTTAAAAATATGCAACGAATCATCAAAAATGTGTGCCTTGAAATATGGCTATTTAAATAAGATGTCATGAACAATAAATATATTGACATACGGATGGACTTTGACTAATTAACCCATTCGGGGCGGGCCTACTATGATATTTCTGATAGGTAAACCGGATAATGAGCCTACAATCTGAGCGGGATAAAGGTTATACTGATATACTTCAACAGATCTGCTGACAGTAGTCCAGTTTTCGACATTATACCCCTAAAAATAGGGGGGAAAACGAATATTAATAATTAACGACATACGATGGGACATCTTGGACTATTTTTTCTTTTTTATCAGGGGGTGGGGGGGGCGGGTAAAATTAATTATTTTTGATATATCAGGCGGGGTGCTCTTCATATATACAATATGAACATCATTACCCTTAAAAAAGTATGCAATGGAATATTGAGATATTTAAGTCCCCTGCACGAATATGCTTTAGAACGTTACATTTTAAAGGATTAAGATCATTAAGATCGGTATTAGGCGACCAAAAAATTTAGCTTAGACAGAGATGGACGACCAGGATGCATTAAAGACGTCTCAATAGGGAGCTGAAACGAACTAGATTTGCCAGTCGGAAGGGAAGCGATGAACTAAACTCAACTCAATGAGTTTGAGAGGTTAAGAACGAATTTTCGATCCCATAAATCTGCTATATGAAGAAATAGACCATAGGAAGTTCGATTTGAACTTATTTATTCTAAAAAATGTTGTTATGATAATATGAACACCTTCAAAATTAGGCAACAAAATATGTCGTTTACCACATATGGCCTTCCTAAAAAATATGCTTTATATGTATGTTTTTGTAATTTTTATACTGCATGCTTCGATACTCAAAACGATGGAAGAATATTCTGATAAATTATTTCAGGCAGATATCATAAGTGCTTCATGTGTTAATCCATGGACATTATTAACCTTAAAAATATGCAACAAATATGAGATATATAATGCCCCAACGCATTTATACTTCAATGTTGCAAATTCTTTGATTGAGATTTTAGCTCCCCGGCTTAGGCGCGAACAAAAACCTACGGTAACAGACGGAACGGACAGTTGTATTAACTCGGACTCATTGGAGAGTTCTTGGAACGATTTTTTCTCTTGATCACATAAACCTGCATTACGGCAAATAGGCCATAAAAAGATTTAATTGGAGATACAGGTTAAATTAGATTCATTCTACAAAAACTGTGCATGACAATATGGAACCTTAAGAAAATAGGGGCAACGAATTTGGTTTTTTCCCACAATTCTCCTAAAAATATGTCTTATATATCATTTTTTTTAATTTTTAATTACGGTGGCTTCCGAAAAACAAAACGTTAGACATTAAATCATTTCCTGATAAACTTATATTTCAGGCAGATATCATTAGTGGCTTTCATGTTGTAGAATATTATTGCCCTAAAAATATGCAACGGAATTATTTAGAATATTTAATGATCTTACTCATATGCTTTAATCTTTGCAGATTTTGTTGATTTTTAATTCCGGCGAAAACAACTCGATTAAACAGACGGAGGACAAACTTGTATTAACTCCGGTGGAGAGGTTTATAACGGAATTTGTTTTGTGAAAATTAGATTGAAAGCATGAACGGACAGTTGCCCACTAACTGGACTTAATTGGAAGGTTAGAACGAAATTTTTGATCACTACACTCAAAAAAGTTTTACGGTTGGATCCAAAGATTTTGGACCTTCCCTTAAAGGATTTTGGTATGATTCCGAGCCCAAAGATGCGGCTTCCTTTTAAAATAAGAAATTTTTAGCGACATAATATTATAGAGACAACACAAATATAATAAATACTAGGATAAAATAATAAAAATTAAAAATATAGACACAGATTTCATCAATTTTCATTCTTCTTTTCGCGTACAAACAAAATGCCAGTTTAAAAATTCGGATACTTCCAAAGTAAAAATGTTTTTTTTTTTCATAAATCCAAAAAAAAAACTTTTAAACCAAAGACGCCTAAATCCCTCACTATAAAGTCTTAGCTTATATTTGAGCCGTTTTTAATCGTAAATCTAAAGTTTCCAAATATTTCAGTTTAATTTAGGAAGTTATTTCTTGAAATCAAAAAAATGTATTTCTTTACTTTAAGGAAAATTTGCCATTACTCAAAGACAGGCGACTATTAATGCGGGAGGCAAATTTACAAATTTTTTGTCCTAAAATTTAATGAAAAAAAAATGTTTGAAGCAAATATTATAAACTTTATTTTTATTAAAAATTTCATATATTTTTCAATGAATTTTGTCCTCAATATCTTTTGTTAAATTTTCTATCCGTAAAACAATTTAGGTTTGCGTCAATCTTTTATATCACAGTAAATATTTTTTTCAGTGATAACAGGCCATATGAAAATGGTGCCACAGAAGTTTGGACTGAATCCATTTAAATTTCTGCTGTTTAAATACTCATTCTGATTTAAAAGCGTAACAATATGGAAACCCGTAAAATAGGCCAACAAAATATTCTCTACCACAGACTCTCAAAAATATGCTTTTTTATTATGTTATTTTTGTCAAATTTTTATACTGAGTGTGTTCCGAATTCGAAACGATAGCTTTACAATTGAGTTAGAAACTGTCATACAGTGATTTTGAAGGAACATTATTTATCAATTGATAAGAAAAATTATCGTGAGTAAGTATTCGGTCGTGGGATGGACCGAGAAGATTATATATGTAATTAATTTCTCCATATAATTAGTTTGAAAAGTATGATTATCCTTATATATTTTTCTTTTTCCCTAATAACTTACATTTAACTATTGTTTAGTTTAACTAACAAAACTTTCTTAAGGTTAAAATTAAATAGTGATATAAAGGCTTGAATAAAAAATAAAACAACCAATATTTAAAAGAACATTTTTAGAAATTATTGATGAAAAACTACCAGTTTCATCCCACTTCCGCAATCCCCTCTAATACCATAATGTTTTGTTTTATACACACTTATCTCCATCCTTAATTAAAAAGACAAATTACTGCTCTCTTTCTACCTTCTCTCAACTTTGTGATTCTTGTGTTTATTGTCTATACAGAAAACAACATGCAGTAAAATGCGTTATACATTGTCTACTAAATTTTTTGGCAACATGCACTCAAATTTAGGATGCCAACAATTTTCTATAAAACTTCTGGCTCTTCCTCGTATTATATTTTTTGCCTCCCCTGAGAATGGTTGAATATTTTTAATTTCAATCCCCATAGTACAATCGATTTCCATTATCAAAATTTGCGTAAGAATATTTCCAATGCTGCATTCATGCAATGGAATTTTGACTCATTTATCTCTTTTGTTTTTGCTGAATATTATGTGACATAGTTTTTTGAGCTTTTTTCTGTTTATTTGTATTTAGCCATATTTACAATCACAAAAAGTTAACCCTTTTTGATCTATCGGACTAAGATAAAAATAAAATTGGAACAAACAACTATTAATCTCTCACCTATACCCTCTTTTCTTCTCCTTAATCACTCTGGATGCCAAACCAAAATATAAATGAAATTATTTTAGTTTTAGTAGATGTTGCGGGGGGGGGGGGGGGTGGTAGGTTAGATACAACATTTTCGGCACATTCTATCTGGCTTCTAGGGACAATTTCTAATGCACGAAATAAAAACTGTGAACTAAATTTCTCTTACCTTAGTAATTTATTGTAACCTAATACTAAAATATATTATATGAGCCAATTTTGTCGTACAATAATATTTTATTTTTTGTTTTCTTTTAGATATTACGTTTAGATTTTGCCGGACTAACTAAAACTGTAGGTTTAAGCGGAATTAAATAAAAAATCGAAAAGCGATTAACAAAAGAAGGAACAAGTCATATTTAAAGATGTATCTCAGTAGGAAAATCTTAACGTTAATTTGCATCGTTTGGAATTCTATAGGCGTATCAGTTATACATCTCAGTATATATTTTAAAACTTCACCTTAAATTTTGTTATAAAGAAAATATTTTTTGTGTTACCGCCTTTTTTTTTGGCGCAGGCCATATATTAATTTACTCACTTATAATAAATTAATGAAAAGAATAGTTTGTTGTGTGTTTTTATTCATCTCAGTTAATATTTTTAAAAATTCCACATATTTAAGGAATATAAAGGAACATATCTTTTATTTGCCGACTTTTAGGCGCAGGTCATATTTGTCTTTATCAAATTATTAAAAAAAAAAACAAGTATAATACGGCCGTAAGTTCGGCCAGACCGAAGCTTATGTTACCCTCCATCATTGGATTACGTAGAAACTTCTTCTAACACTGCATCCACAATCGAATTAGCTTAAGTTGCGGTAACGCTTGCCGATGGCAAGGTATCTTAAAACTTCCAAAAAGTCCATACGTGGTATATATTAAATCAAAAAAGACGATCGAATACGTATATAATTCAGTTTGACAAAGTAGACATAAAATTTTGACAAAATTTTCTACAGAAATAAAATTTTAACAAAATTTCCTATAGAAATAAAATTTTCACAAAAACTTTTCTATGGAAATAAAAATTTGACAAAATTTCTATGAGAAAATTTTGACAAAATTTTCTACAGAAATAAAATTTAACAAAATTTTCTCGTATAGAAATAAACTTTTGACAAATTTTCTATAGAAATAAAATTTGGTAGTAGATTATTTTCTGGCTCTTAGTGGCAACCATGATTATGAACGCATTATGGACCAAATTTTTGTGTGTGGACCAATTTTGGTATGGTGTTTAGCGACATATACTAACACCACGTTCCTAATTTGAATCGGATCGGCATGAATTTTTTTCTCCAAGAGGCTCCGGAGGTCAAATCTGGAGAACGTTTTATATGGGGGCTATATATAATTATGGACCGATGTGGACCAATTTTTGGCATGGTTATCAGAGACAATATACTAACACCACGTACCAAATTTCAACCGAATCGGATGAATTTTGCTCCTCCACGAGGCTCCGCAAATCAAATCTGGGGATCGGTTTATATGGAGGCTATATATAATTATGGACCGATGTGGACCAATTGTTGCATGGTTGTCAAAGACTATATACCAACACCATGTACCAAATTTGAGTGGGATCGGATGAAATTTGCTTCTCTTAGAGGATCCGCAATTCAAATCTGGTGATCGGTTTATATGGGCGGCTATATATAATTATGGACCTATGTGGAACCAATTTTTGCATGGTTGTTAGATACATATACCAACATCATGTACCAAATTTGAGGTGGATCGGATGAAATTTGATTCTCTTTGGAGGCTCCGCAAGTCAAATCTGGGGATCGGTTTATATGGGGGCTATATATATTTATGGACCAATGTGGATAAATTTTTGCATGGTTGTTAGAGACCATATACCAACTTCAGGTACCAAATTTCAGCCGGATCGGATGAAATTTTATTCTTTTTGGAGGCTCCGCAAGCCAAATCTGGGGATCGGTTTATATGGGGGCTATATATAATTATGAACCGATGTAGACCAATTTTTGAGTGGTTGTTAGGGACTATATACCAACACCATGTACCAAATTTCAGCCAGATCGGATAAAATATGCTTCTCTTAGAGGCTCCGCAAGCCAATTTTGTCTCTATAGAAAATGGTGTCAAAACTTTATCTCTATAGAGAATTTTGTCAAAGTTTTATTTCTATAGAAAATTTTGTCTCTACAGAAAATGTTGTCAAAATTTTATCTCTATAGAGAATTTTGTCAAAATTTTATTTGTATAGAAAATTTTGTAAAAATTTTATTTGTATAGAAAATTTTGTCAATATTTTATTTCTATAGAAAATATTGTCTACAACACCATATAGCATTATAGGTAAAAGTGAACCGATATGGCCCATTTGCAATAACATCCGTCGTACATCAATAACAACAACTTGTGCCAAGTTTCAAGTCGATAGCTTGTTTCTTTCGGAAGTTAGCGTGATTTCAACAGACGGACATGCTTAGATCGACTTAGAATTTCACCACGACCCCGAATATACTTTATGGGGTCTTAGAGCAATATTTCGATGTGTTACAAACGGAATGACAAAGTTAATATACCCCCCATCCTATAGTGGAGGGTATAGTTAAGCAAATATTTTAGAATGGCTTGTTTGAGCTTTCTAATCGAAGGCGGAATGTATACAAAAAACCATTGCATACTTTTTTGGCGGTAACGTTAACAGCTCTTTTGATTTTACCAAAAATCAAATTTCCATAAAAATGAATGATACACAAAGATTCTTTATTTCGATGAATGAATGATTTCTTATACCACCTTTCGTTTCGAAAATTAAATTGCAATCCTTATCTTTTATTTAAAAAAAATATATATTCCAAAAATCACTGCATTACTTTTTGGGTAATATAAGTACTATTTACCAAAAATATTAGGATTTCATGCCAAAATTTTCTTAATCTATGCAACAATGCAATGGGGACAACATATTTTCAAACTTGCTTTGCGTCTTCTTTTGTATTCCTCATAGCCAATTATATATTTTACTTGTTTGTTGTTTTATTTTCTGTCTTACTATATTACTTTGGCCTCATTATTAACGTATTGAAAAAGAAGACACAAAGGCGCCAGCGGGACAACAAGAAAACAAAAGCTGACTTTTTTTTTGTTTTATTTGTTGTTAACTGTTAGTGTATATGAGTATGTGTTTTGGCCAAGTATATGTTTGGTTGGCTATGGTGGCGCATTCTAGGCCCAACGTATACCAATATCGTTGTTGTTGTTATGACAACAATCACAAAGTGGTGGTGGTGGTGGTATATAGTACAATATTGTGACGTTCATTCAGCCTTATGAAGGGATAAAAACCTTTTCATTTATAACAAACATTTTACTGCTATATTTACCTCGATGTACTGTTTTACATAGCAGCGCTAGTCCGAGAAGGAGGCTAGGATTAATTTCAAAATTATGACGTTAAACTTTCGAAGACAAATGAATGACATTAATGTAAAGGAAATTTCATGGTGTACTTTTTTGGGGGTTTTATAAACAAGAAAATTTGGCATGCTTTTAGCATTACGAATTCTCCACGAAACACTCATTATATTACACATTTAATTTAAAAATTCACGCATACCCTATGTACGGGTCCGGTTTAGTCTTATTTATTGTTTATTGTTTGTTTGCAACAAAAAACAGGAATTATTTTTCTATTGTTTAAAAATCCAACGAGTATTACCATTTTAATATTGATTTTTATTCTCTTAAGGCCATGGGTGGAGATATGGCATAGCATAAAGGCATGTCTTATACTATAAAAGAAACCAAAGTTAGGGAGATATCCACAAGTGAGGGGGCAAAACAAGCGGGTCTCCTTGAATTTTCTGGTGTATGTTTTAGCAAGAGAATGGCCAAAAACATTTGCCATATATCCATACAGTATATATTTTTGTGATACATCATATGTATTGTACAACACATGTTTGGCAAATACCTTAGCATACTTTTCGGCACGGTCTTTAGTAAATGTGCCACACTGCCTCAAAAGGCATTTTTCTTAACACAATAAGTATGCCTATGTCTTTCGCGTATGTGTGTGCATTCACATAGAATTGTATAGACATTTCATAGACAACCTTATAGTGTTGAACATTTTCTATTCTTGCTATGGATATTCTTGGAAATTAGCACGCAATTTAATTAAATCAATAATTGAAATCCGTTGAAAAGTATTCCACAAAGTATTGTTGAGTGATTTTTAATTGAGTTTTACAATAATTTCAGTTTTCCCAAAAGCCTTAATGTACAAACACCACTTCTTTGGGCGGTTTACAACATGTGCTTTGCTGAAAATTGAAGACGTATCTATTAGAAAATGTTAAAGAACTATATCAAACCACACCACTTAAGAAAAGTTTTCGATATTGTTCAACCAATCAGTGGTATTAACATTTCCTTATCATAGGCGAGTAAATTATATATGGCCTGCGCCTAAAAGGCGGTAACACAAAATATTTTCTTTATAACAAAATTTAAGGTGAAGTTTTAAAATATATACTGAGATTATAACTGATACCCTATAAATTCCAAACGATGCCAAATTAACTTTATAATTTTCTTACTGAGATACATCTTTAAATATGGACTTGTCTTCTTTTGTAATCTTTTCGATTTTTAATTTAATTCCTTAAACCTACAGTTTTAGTCCCAAATCTAAAACGTAATATCTAAAAAAAAAAAAATAAAATATTATTGTACCACAAAATTGCCATAAAATTATTTTTAGATTAGGTTACAAAATACTAAGTAAGAAAATTTAGTTCACAGTTTTTATTTCGTGCATTAAAAATTGTCCTAGAAGCCAAATAGAATGTTGCCAAAATGTTTGTATCTAAACCAACCACCCCCCCCCCCCCCCCCAAACATCTACTAAACTAAGAAATAATTTCATTTATATTTTGTTTGGCATCCAGAGTGATTAAGGAGAAGAAAAGAGGGTATAGTGAGAGATATATAGTTGGTTTTCCATTTTATTTATCTTAGTCCATAACAAAAGGTTAATTTTTTGATTGTAAATATGGCTAAAATACAAAATAAACAAAAAAAACTCAAAAAACTATGCACATATATTCAGCAAAACAAAAGAGATAAATGAGCAAATTCCAATTGCATGAATGCAAGCATTGGAATATTCTTGCAATTTTGATAATGGAAATCATTGTACTATGGGGATGACTTAAAATATTCAACATTCAGGGAGCAAAAATATAATACGAGGAAGAGGCAGTTATAAAATTGTGGCATCCTAAATTTTGAGTCATTGCCAAAAAATTTAGTAGACAATGTATAACCATTTTACTCATTTGTTTTCTGTGATAGACAATAAACACAGAATCACAATTGAGAGAAGGTAGAAAGAGAGCAGTAATGTTTTCTTTTTATTAAAGGATGGAGATAAGTTATTAAAACAAAACATTATTGTATAGAGGGGATTGCGGAAGTGGATGAAACTGGTAGTTTTTATCATATTCTAAAAATGTTCTTTTAATATTGTTGTTTTATTTTTTTATTCAACCTTTATATCACTATTTAATTTTAACTTAAAATTTTTTGTTAGTTAAACTAAAAATATTAAATGTAATTTTAGGAAAAAGAAAATCTATAAGGAATTCATACTTTTCAATAATTATATGGAGAAATTAATTACATATAAATCTTCTCGGGTCATCCCGACCGAATACTTCTCACGATAATTTTCTTATCAATATGTAACCTAATTTCCTTTCAAAATCACTGTATGACAGGTTTCTACTCATTGTAACTATCGTTTCGATTTCGAAGCAACAGTATAAAAATTACAAAAATACATATAAAAAGCATATTTTTAGGAGTTGTGGTAGAAATATATTTGTTGCCTATTTTACGGGTTTCCATATTGTTATACACTTTTATCAGAATGAAGTATTTAAACAGCAGAAATTTAAACTGTATTCAAGTCAAACTTCTGTGGCCCATTTTTCATATGCTGGTTTATGCACTGAAAAAAATATTTACGTGATATTAAAGATTACGCAACCTAAATTTTACGATGAGAAATTTACAAAATATTGAGGACAAATTTCATTAAAATAATGAAATTTTAATTAAAATAAAGTTTATAATATTTGCTTCAACATTTTTTTCATTAAATTTAGGACAAAAATTTTGTAAATTTGCCTCCCTCCATTAAAGTCGCCTGTCTTTGAAGTAAGGCTAATTTTCCTTAAAGTAAAGAAATACATTTTTTGATTTCAAGAAATACTCCTTAAATTAACTGAAATATTGAAACTTTAGATTTAGATTAAAAACGCTTCAAATATAAGCTAAGACTTATATTGAGGATTTAGCGTCTTTGGTTTAAAGTTTTTTTTTTGGATTTAAAAAAAAAAAAACATTTTTACTTTGAAGTATCCGATTTTTAAACTGGCATTTGTTTGTACGCGAAAAGAGAATGAAAATTTGATAAATCTGTGTCCTAATTTTAATTTAAGTAGTCCTAGATTTAAAGCCAGATAGGTCGCTAAAAATTTCTTTATTTTAAGGAAGCCGCATCTTTGGCTCGGAATCAATACCAAAATCCTTAAGGGAAGGTCAAAATCTTTGGATCCAAGTAAACCTTTTTTTTGAGGTGTGTGATCAAAAAATTTCGTTCTAACCTCTTCCAATTCAGTCCAGTTTAGTGCAAACTGTGTCCGTTTCATCTTGTCAAGTCGTTTATCTTCTCTTT
>PGFW01054442.1:12775-24511 GCA_003123925.1 Haematobia irritans | reverse complement strand
AAACGTTTACTTGACTATTATTCAAATGTACAATAATTTTGGCAAATTTAATTTAATTTACAATTAATTATTATTCGAGCTTTATGGACAAAGTAGATTAAAGAATTTAAATTTCGAATAATAATTAATTGTAAATTAAAATATCATGCATTTGAACGTTAAACGCCTGTTTCAGTATCAGGGCTAACATGAAAAATTACAAATTTAATTTATTTTTAATTAATGTATTTGTTTTTATTAATAATTAATTCATTGTTACTTTAATTTATTTATTCGTTTTTTTTTTCTTTTTTTAACAAACAAATTGTAATAGTTAACCCCAGAGAGGGAATATGATCACCACAAACATGTTTCAATAGCAAAATGTTATTTTTTGACGGAGAAAAATGTAACATGTTTGTCGCAATCATATTTTTTGTCAGAAATTATGTATCTAATATCGGCAACCACATATATTTTTGGCGAGAAAACATGTTCTTCGTCTTAAAAAAAAAAAACATTTTGCTCTTGAAACATGTTTGGGGTTACCATATTCCTTTTCTACGTGTAATTTAGGGAGCCACCATGGTGCAATGGTTAGCATGCCCGCCTTGCGTACACAAGGTCGTGGGTTCGATTCCTGCTTCGACCGAACACCAAAAAGTTTTTCAGCGGTGGATTATCCCACCTCGGTAATGCTGGTGACATTTCTGAGGGTTTCAAAACTTCTCTAAGTGGTTTCACTGCAATTTGGAACGCCGTTCGAACTCGCTAATAAAAAGGAGGTCCCTTGTCATTGAGCATAACAATCGGGCAGCACTCAGTGATAAGAGAAGTTCACCAATGTGGTATCACAATTGACTGAATAGTCTAAGTGAGCCTGATACATCGGGCTGCCACCTAACCTATCCTAACCTACGTGTAATTTTATTCCTGCATTTCTTTGTGTTCAAATTTCTTTTCATTTAAGGGTATTATTGTTGGTCCTCAAAATGTCTGTACTGTAATTATAAGAATTAAAAACACAATAAAAAAGAAGTATCTGCTAAACTGGAAAATCCATCTACATGATATTTTGTTTTATTGACAGCATATTAAAAGAATTTATACGGCGGCTATACCTAAATAGGGTTCGTTATATACCCTATAGTGGAGGGTATAAAGAGGAAAGACACAATTTTCTTTTAAATTTGGGTTTTGTGTACTTGCTCCTAGGAAGTAAATTTTAATTTCTCGTTTTTTCAGCTTTTTTTCTTTATATGCTATCAAAGTCCTTTAAAAACGAGTTAACGGCAACTTTATTTTCCAAATTCAGACTCGACTTCCAGTAGAAATTATGCTATGTTTCAAGTAAAAAAATGTCTTTAAAATAAAGTGTTGAAGTACAATGTCCTGCATTTGAACGACTTTTTGCTTTGTAGCCAAGATGCAAAAAGACAACAAATTTATAGACAATTTAATTAATTTTAAAGAATTTTCAAGTTGACCTTAGCCCAAAAGGAAAATAACTTTATATTAGAGAAATGCGTCTTCTATGCTAAGCAAAATTTGCATTCGTATTTTAAAAACATGAAACCTTTGACCTCACGACAATATTTTTTTTAGTGTATGAAAGAAAATCTGAACCATCGATAACATCGCCCTGGATTTCTTTTGGTTAGCAGAAATTTTAATTAACCCTAGACAGTCATCCTTACTCAAAATGACGACGCGTAATTTCATTTTCGATCTGAACCTCATTTTAGCCGATTGGCAAATGATAAATTTCAGCTATGGAAAAAAATATTACTCAAAGTAAATTTTAGAATGCGCAATTTACACAATATTAAGGACAAATTTCTTTAATATAATGAAATTTTATATTTCATGTTAGCCTGATACCGAAACAAGCAATTAACGTCCAAATGCATTATATCTAATTTTACAATTATTAATCGAGCTTTATGGACAGATTTAGATTAAGGAACATGATTAATAGTGTCATTGAAAAGAAAACGTCAGATACAAATCTATACACGCCTGGACTGTACATTTTAATTGAAATAAATTTTATAATCTTTGTTTCAAAACAATTTTGTTTTTATTCAGTTTATGACACAAATTTTGAAAATTTGATTACCCCTGTTACAGTCGTATGTCTTTGAACTAAAGCAAGTTTTCCTTAAAGTATAGAAACACATTTTTGATTCCAAAAAATCGCCCTTAAAATAACTGAAATATTGAATCTTTGCATTAAGATAAAAACGCTTCAAATATAGGCTAAGACTTATTTTGAGATTTTAGCATCGGAATCAATACCAACATCCTTAAGGGAAGGTAAAAATCTTCGGATCCGGATGTGTAAGACTAAACTAAGAGATAACTCCAATTTAATATCTCTTTTATGTTCATACTTCTCTATATTCGAGAACTCAGAGAGTATTAAAATGTATACTCACACTAAATCTTAATGGTCCGACTGGAGGCCTGGCATAAGGTACTCCAAGAAATGCATAAAAAGGAGAACCTTTGTAACCCGGCTTAATTGTTCCCCTCATGCAGCCCGAATTCTCAGGACATACAACAGGTGATTTCAAACCTCCGGCACAAACACTTTCCAAAACATTTAATTGCACTGTGAATAATAGTAAAAGTCCAAGAAACATTTTCTCCAAGTGAAATTCGAATATGAATAATACGAAAAATTCGTTAAAAAAAAACTTGAATATACTAACATTTTTCTTTTCAGCTACCTCTTTTATATACCTCGGTTGTTTAATCGAATCTGTTTTACGTTCGTATTTATTTTAGGTTGTAAATTGATAAGTATTTTTTGGACGATATATTAAGGTAAATATATTGTACATTTATCATAACAGCAGCGGAAATACTGGTGTATCAAACAGTAAATAAAACTTTTTTTAACGTTTATTGTTTTCCGTTGTCTGACTAGCTATATCCCAGCGGAAATATATCATGATATAATAGGATTGTATATCATTTCCTGCTTTCTATAATCTAGTCCACTTATAAAAGCTTTGCAATCTTAACGGAAATTAGGGTTTTTCCAGGAACGCGATCCGTGGTATTACCGCTTTCACAACAATGCCGGGGAATTTTTGTTCACAATACTTAGGCACAAAAATATAACTACCAATTTTTACAAAAATCTGCTCATTAGCGTGGATTAATACTTAGTTAGAGGAATTAAAAAAAAAACAAGTAAGGAAAAGTTAAATGTCGGGCGGGGCCGACTATATTATACCCTGCACACACTTTGTAGATCTAAATTTTCGATACCCATATCACATCCGCAAGATCCTTCGGGTGCTATATAAAGGTTTGTCCACAAATACATACATTTAAAATATCACTCGATCTGGACAGAATATGATAGACGCTCCTACAAAATCTATAGACTCAAAATTTAAGTTGGCTAATGCACTTAGGGTGGAAACACAATGTTAGTAAAAAAAATGGGAAACATTTAAATCTGAAGCAAATTTTAAGGAAACTTTCGCAAAAGTTTATTTAATGTATTT
The DNA here is from genome assembly GCA_003123925.1 of Haematobia irritans. Lineage (NCBI taxonomy): Eukaryota > Metazoa > Arthropoda > Insecta > Diptera > Muscidae > Haematobia > Haematobia irritans. The sequence goes on along the minus strand of PGFW01054442.1, from coordinate 21,011 downwards.
ATCGCTCGATATATATGTATTAGAAGTTTAGGAAAATTTAGAGTATTTTTACAACAAAAACTAGAAGTGCAATTTATGTACATAAGTATTATAATGTTGGTATTTACTGGACTACCATTCTAGTCCTGAAAATCCCAAATATCGGTGCGGCACTATTCAAACACTGACACCTACTTCAACCACAATTTGCACGATCGACACTAACCTGCTTATTCTGACTCTGTACTCAAACAAAATGTGCAAGATATTGACGTAACTTTTCGCCATTCGTCATATGAATGAAATCGGCAGAAAACTATATATATGGGAGCTATAATCTAAATCTGAAACGATTTCAACCAAATTTGGCACGCACATAGCGCCTACACATGCTAATTCTACTCCCTGTGCAAAATTTCAACTAACAATCGGAGCCTAAAAATTGGCCTCTATGCGTCACGACATGAGCTGTAATCGGCAGAAACGCTCATATTTATGGGAGATATATCTAGAAATCTGAAAACCGATTTCACACTCAATTGCACCATAGCTACTACAATCGCTAATTCTACCTCCCTTGCAAGCAAATTTCAACCAAACGTTGGTAAAAGTTGGCTTCCCTGTGGACGTCAAATCCAGTAATCGGTGCGAAAGATTAATATTGGGAGTCATATCTAAATCTGAACCGATTTGGCTGATATTTTGCGGCAAGTTTTTCGAGAACCTCATAAAAATATTTCGGATGTAACGGAATTTGGGGAAAAGTCGGTTGATATACACCCAATTATGACCAGATCGGTGAAAAATATAATGGCAGCTATAATCTAAATCTGAACCGATTTTTTCCAAATCATAGGGAAGTCGTCTTTTGAACCGAAACAGACGCCTATACCAAATGTTAGGACAATCGGACTAAAACTGCGAGCTGTACTTTGCACACAAAAATACATCAACAGACAGACAGAGGGACAGACAGACAGACGGACATCGCTAAATCGACTCAGAATTTAATTCTAAGCCGATCCGTATACTAAATGGTTGGTCTATGATTACTCCTTCTTGGCGTTACATACAAAATGCACAAACTTATATATCCCTGTAAACACAGTAGTGGTGAAAGGGTTATAAAAATTGAAAAACAATATCCGCAATTCCCGGAAATGAAAAAAGTTTGAGAAAAGAACTCTGTCGAATAGAGGCAACAATAACTCAGAGATAATAAATGATTAGGATTGAAATGAATTTAGTATGCAAGGGAGTCACACATATGTACATAGCAAGGGTCATTGCGTTCAAATACCAGTTTCGTCCGTACAAAAATAAGTTTTCCACGGTGGTTTATACCCTCCTCAGTAAATGCCAATGTCCCCAAATTCACATTTTCTTGAGTATATCAAAGCTTCTCTAAGGAATTTCAACGTAGGTTAGGTTAGGTTATGTTGAAAAGAGGATTCAGATTCTTCTATCTCATTTCGGCAATATCGGCTTGTTGTGTTTAATTTCTTCTTTCCAACGTACGCTTTTCTTTTTAATTCCCAGGAATTCTGTGGCCAACGAATTCCATAATTTGTTTCATCATCCTCAAACACCGGCCTACATGCACCCTTCCCTATGAGTGCCGCACCTCTCTAGCCAGTTTGTTTGTCTTTACAATTTCATACGATGGCGGATGAATGACGTCTTTCCTTAAAAAGTTAATGTCTGCCTTAATTAACCCTCCGGCAAACGTTAAGGTTGGTTTGGGCCTCGTTTTTAATTTCCTTGTTTATACCAATCTTAACGGGGCTCAATTAACTTTAAAAAAAATACTTTCATCCAAAACGAAGTTTTGTTTTATTACTAAAAGTAGTCATCTTTAAAGGCAAATAAAATTTTTTGTTATGTCGTCGCAAACAAGTCAAATGCACACAAAAAGTTTCATTTGTTGTCTGTCTTGAAACTTCGTAAGCGCTAAAAGGGCATTTTAATAAGTTCTTAAATCAAATTTTCGCTTCGAAAATATGAAATTTCTTAAACGCCAAAAAGGTATTAGTTTTACTAAATTTTTGACAAAAAAAATTTCCTTCGAAAAGAATATATAATATGCAAAACGGTAAAAAAGAACATCTCATACTACATTTTCTAAAAAACAAGTTTTAATGGTGTTAAAAAGAATAATAATAGTGTTGTATTTTTACAGAATACAGTGCGCATTAGACTAGTTTTTTATTTACAAATAAACAATTTGATTTTTAGTAGAGAATAGAGATTTTTTACACTACACAGATTTTTAAGCAAAGACATTACTTATATCTCTGGAAATATTAATTTATGCTTTCCGACTTGTAGGTTTTTTGAATTTGCGTGCCAAAAATTTGATTTTTAATTTGGTCAGATTACAGAGAAGTACTATAGATTTTAAAAATGGCGGCAGGGTGATGTGATTAAATGCCAACAACTTGATTTCATAGAATTCGGTCCAAATCTTTAGGCATACGATTTTTTTCTGGTTGTATGCTTAAATATACAGATACAAAATAAATATACAACTATCAATAACAAACCTCACGGAATTTTCGTAAGAAAAATTTTATGACAACGGTGTTATCGATCATTTCCGCAAGCTACAAACCCGTCTTCTTCCATAAGTAGCTAAACTCCCATAAGAAGCAAAACTTCCTTATTACCATGTAGCAGGAACATTCTCCATAGAGCTGAATCTCCAGCGGAAAGTTTGTATAAGACTTGTAAAGCTAATCGAATCAGCTAAGTATGTCATTTTTAGACCAGTAAATGGTTTGTAGTAACTGTTACATGTTCATTACAAGCGTATTTTTGCAACGAAGGAAATATAGAAGATCTCATACAGACACTCCACAAACTAATCCAATTATTAAAAAATCTACATAGCGAATTAGAATCATTTAGATATTTTAAAGATAATGTCCCAATGAGAATCGTTAAATTCCAGAAGTATTTGTTCTTTTATATAAAACAAGTTACACCAATTTCAACAAAAAACATTTTACTAACGGAAAGATATTATATTAAAGACGTATTTCCTAGATTAAATAAAGATATGATTCTAAAATATTTTTTTTAAAATCTATTTTAAGTAACACGGGAGGAATTGTTTTTCGTTATTTTTCAGGAACATTAACTTATTCTTCATTAAAATGCAAACAAATTCTTTTCGACGTAAAAATTTTTGAAAAACTGACATGAATGGTTTTCGTCATTGACGAAAAGAACTGACCTGTTCATATGTTAGATGCAAAAATTATATGTTTGGACTCAAATTTTTAGCACATTTTTTACAGTAATGTCATATCTAGTAGCAAAGTTGTTTGGGGCATATATGTTTAATATGTTAGAACATCATTATTTGGACTAACATTAACATATGCTTAAATAATAATCGATTTCTGGAATGCAAACCATCTATTAATTTAAAAATTCGTATAAACATATATATATGTTTTGAAGACTTCAAGAGCGAGAGGGAATAAAAAAATCGTAGTAATAAAGATATTTTATTTCCAATTCTTCGTAAGATAATTGAGATGATTAAAAAATTATGGCAGTCTTAACAAAACATTGACAGACAGGCTAAAGCCTTTTTTAGTTTATGGCATTCTCATTACCGCTAGTTCAATAGCTATAAGGTCTAAAATTTCACTAATTGCACAATGAGAGTTGTGTATGTCTGCCGAAATGTTATAGAAACCTGTAATTAACTAGTATATGCTTGAAACAGAAAATATGTTTGGGAACATTGTTAGCAGAAGCGATTTTTTTTGAGGATGTAGAATAATTAGCCTGCAACGAGCAAAATATTTTTTTCTTTTTGGGCATTGGAAGATGCAAATATTTTTTGTCGCAAAATTTTCTTCCTGCTAAACGTAAAATGACAGAAAAAAATAACTATGGTTGCGACAAACGTGTCCACCTCGTTCACGCGTTCAAAGCCAACATTTTGTTTCTAGGAGATGATCATATTCCCTCTCTGGGTTCAGCGACAAAAATACTCGTTTTTCGTATGTTTTGGGTGAAAAATTATATTTCATCTGGAACATCAAATTTTTATAACACAGTATTTTTCAGTGCAAAGCATATAATTCATCTAGCATAACATTTTGATTTAGTTATAATGTCTAAGAACAATATTTTGTTTGGGGACATATAAATGTCATTCGTAAATATGAATATGCTTGATGCAAACATATATTATTTGACAAATAGCCTATAAACAATATATGTGTTTAGAAAGAGAGACCCTAGAGAGTATGCGGCAATTAAAATATGGAAGTAACGCATTGCGCCTAGAAAATATATCCACACAAGAACATTTATTAAATTTTTACTTCCAAGTGTATGCCCTAAACGCCGAAACATAATATATTTGAACATACAAACATATTTCTGTTTGGACCAATCCTGAAAATATATATGCTTGAAGCAAAAGTGTTTGGGGTATATTGTTCATAAGCGAATTTTTTTGGAGGGTTTTAATCTTATTTTTATTCAATACATCATTGACCTAATTCTCGATCGTAGCTGATTTCCTTCTCTAGCGTGTAACGTGGCAGCAGACCAACGTCCGGTGCTGAATAGTGTGGCAAGATCATAACAAATGTAGAGTGATGGTGAAGACTACTGAACTAAGGAAGCACTAAATGCTGCTTCATAAGATACAGATCTTGGTGGTATGGGAAAAGTTCATGAATAGCCGGAGTCTGGACCAGACATGAGGTGGAAAAGACCATTCGTTTTTATTTAACGCTGAATAGGTTAGGCCAAGTTTTAGCTGGGACAAACTTCATAAACACCGCAAAGGTGGGAATTTTCTAAATATATATTTTTTAAAACATTTACTTCAGCAGGTACATTAACAGAAACTATTGCTCGTGAGGCAAAGATCTCTTGTCCGTGTAAAATAACGAATTGCAGTTTTGCTTAGTATACAAGACACATTTTATATAAAAATCCTTAGAATTAGTATCAAAAATAGAGCAACTGTTGACTGAACAGAAAGCCTTATTCGATTGCTAACCACCTAAGGTGACTTGGCAATAGCTTCTTAAAATAAATTTCGTGTTTGGTTGCATTAACTGCAGTAATGGTAATGATTATGGAATTTTGGAGCTATATGAAGACAGTGGGAGTAAAGATGAATAGGACCCAAAATTGCGTTTTATGCTATCCAGCCAGATCTATACTGTGGAAAAGTACATTCGCCCGGAACGAAACGTGTACCAGTCAGGCGTGGTATTGATTTGTATCTGGTGTTTTTTTCAATGACTCTATTGATCAAGTATCCTTAATCTTCTTTTTCCATCAAGCTGGCAATAATATTTAATTAATAAATTGGACAACCTGTTTAGTGCAATTCCAAATGTATAAGAAAATCTTTCACTGAAATTATCTTACAAGTTTTGACCGACTAAACACCCAATTATGCTAAACGCATTCTATCTCCGTTTTGCGGGCATCAGAAACAACAACAAACAAAAATACTTCAATAACAATAAATGTATTAAACTTAATTTCTATTTTGGCTTTGGCGGTTACCATGTAACTGTACTAAGATCAACATGTTTATAAACCCAATCAAATTTAACAACGTTCTGTTTTGATGTTATAGGAAGCAAAATATTGATTTATGAATAAAGCTGGAAACAATTTTTAACATCATAATGGTAACAGTTACAAAAATATCCGCTCATCATTATGATATATTGATAGACAATTTATGGATAACAAGTTTCATGCTTTCACTGCTCATAGCAAAACACCGAGGAAATAAGATACTAAAGTCTGGTATAATACCCAAATTACAACTACTTAATTGGGGGGTTTCCTGTCCGCCGTTTCATATCGGCAGAAATTTGAATTTTCCGTCAGGTAAGAAAAGAGCAATTCTATAAGACTGAAGTAAATATGGAGCAAAAAAAATATAATATCTCCCTGGCGGGGTAGCAGCAAAGCGTGTTATTTCCTTCTCTTTTTCTATTTAGGCATTAGAAAGAGAAAAAAGCAAAATCTGAACCATAAGTTTGCCCGTGTAATCCTTCAGTGAACGATACGATGCCGGACTTTCTATATATATATATATATTAATGTAAAATTGAATTGATGTTGGCAGGTCAATGCAAAATAAGATGGTAGGCATAAACAGATATTTTATGCAGGATTTGCTTGCGGCCAAGCAATGATCATTGCTAAGGCACAAAATAATGACTTCAGATTACACTCGAAAATTCATTCTTAGTTTATAAATTCCAACATTAGTCTTTATGATATCATGAAAAATTAAAATTGAATTTCTTCGACTTCATCAATGATGACAGAAATTGCCTATACTATTGAATCGATTTTTAAGATTTAAGTGGTGCGAACTTTGTAGAGTACAAGGGAGGCGCACGTGGTGGGCGAATGCTAGGCTATCGAACCGTAAGACACCAGAAAAGTATTTTCAGCAGGTGATAATCCCACGTTCGAGTAAAGCTGGTGAGCAGTTATGCATCGAGGGTTATCAAACTTCTCTGAAGTGGTTCTTCAGCTGACAATGTGAACGCCGTTCGACATGTATAAGGAGTCCCTGATTGAGGCTTAACATGAAAGGGATCGGTCAGCACTCAGTGGAAAGAGGAGAAGTGTCACCATATGTGTATCGAGCAAAGAGGACTGAAAGTCTCGAGTTGAGCTGATACAGGTGCGGACGCTGGCCACCTATACCTGACTTATGAATTACAAAATATTAGTTTTCGCTTATGTGTGGTCATAATACAGTGAGTCGCCATTTAGTGCCTTTAACACCGAAATTTAGAGTGACTTTGATTGAGAGACTTGTCCGGAAAGCCATCTAATTGGCAGTCTTAGTCTCCTTCAAATTGTTCGGTAAAAATATCTCAAGATGGTAATAGTATGTCAAGTTATACGTGCGGACAAACTTAATTTTGTACTCTAACAAATAATGTTGTTCAGAAGACATTATTGTAGTGAAAAATCGATCGAACTTGTATCTGAATTAAAATAAATACGATAAAATGTATAAGGTAACATTAGAAATATAAAACTGGGAACAAGAACACGTCAATTGGAACAGCAATTGATTTTTTTGATACTCAGGTTTGATAATTTTGTATTAAAGTTGGCTTGGATATCAATAATCGTTACTTTTAAAAGTTCATACTGATATGTAATAGATCTTTTAAGTTATCCATATATTAACCAAAAATCTCAATTGTTAATGGCCCAAAGAACTCGAACGTGTCACAGGTCCATGATGCCATAAAACTATGTAAGGGTCTATGACGAGCAAAAAATATGTCGCACCTTATGCCAATACAAATTTTAAAATTACAACAAAAATTTCTGTGAGTGTACACGAGTAATCTTTTAACTGTGTGAATGCAACAAGAATACCTCATACGTCACTTTGCATTTGCCTCTCTGGATATTTTCGACTAGATTTCAAGAATTTCATCCATGTAACCTCAACATAACCAAATGGCAAATAGGAAAAAAAGAAAATAGAAATAATATAGAAAATAAAAAACTAAAGATAAAGTAAGTTTAGTGGGACAAAATCCAACCATGACACGTTTGGCAAAGATTGCACATACAAGTAATACAACCTGTGTATAACCTTCAAATAAAATACGTCGATATTAAATTTACGTTTGGGATCGGAGATTATAAGTCATAATCGAAATCATACATATCCGTCATAAAAACTATACGTGGGCGATTCTCAGGCAAGTCGAAAATAAACAAAATTAATCGATGTGTAATTACATCTCTTGCAACAACAATTTACATTAATAATTTTCAAGACTAGAAAAATATTAATTAAATAGTTTATTGGTCTTTATTTAATGTTACAGATTAAGTGTATTAGTTCGAAGCTGATTCAAGGAGAGGTCATATGTTTCCGTAGAATTTTTGCAACCACAAAACACTAAATTAAAATTACAAAAATCTATATGAAGACGAATTATATTATGTGAGTAAGTGCTGTGGTGATATAAATAAATGGAAAAGAATACCTTAAGGAATTGAATTGTCGGAACCATTTTTTTATATTTATAATATAGATTAATTTTAAAAAGCTATAGACCATGAAGAGAACAAGCTGCGTTTCTCAGCTGAAAACAGAACATAGTAACTGCGAGACAGCTTTATGACGAAGAAGAGAGTTAAAGGAGAATTTATTAATAGAGTCATTGCATCAGGTTCTTAATCTCCTATGTCCATCAAAGGCTCGAATTTTAAC
>PGFW01054437.1:0-15300 GCA_003123925.1 Haematobia irritans | reverse complement strand
GCAAGTGATTGGCAGACACACTCTCCCTGTGTCATACCTTTTTAGAGTATTTTTTAATGCGTATACCAGCATAATTTTCCCAAAAAAATTTAATATTTGCTTTTGGTTTTTCGGCAATTTTCAGATTTATGACTTTGAAGTTATTTAGAGGGAGTTTGTATTTGGGGGAACTGTTTTTCTTGGATTTCACTAAATCAATTAAAGTCAAAAAATGATAATGAATGTCACCAATGCTGTAGTTTGGTATCTATGTCCTGTGCAAGGTAGTCGTGCCGCTGAATTAAGAGGGTATGCTTACGAATATGATCGGCGCCTTAACAAAAATACGCTACCAATAGTATATTTGTTGATCACATTTTTCCTTTCTGATACCATAAGATTTTTCAAGTGCGATAAATTCGATGAAAACGAGTTAAAACAGTTATTAGGATAAATGAAATGTAATTTCAAAAGAGTGTTTTCACAATTCTGTTTAGAAAAGCTGATAAAAATGCCTATTTTGTCAGTTTTTTTTTCGAAAGGTTGCGAGTGACACTATTGGTGCCACTTTTTAGATATTCTCAACGGTAATGCTGTGTCTACTTAGCCTCACCGTGTGATGCATGAATATCGCTAGAGAAATTTCCTATTATTCTCATTAACATTGACTGGCCAAATTTTACCCAGATCTGACTTGTATTTTTGCCGCGTGTTAAAGGTGGAGTGTTCGCGGACTATAGAAATATGCAGACATTTTTTATATAATTGAATTTCTGCTTTTTGGAAGGTACATAAATCGGGTATTTGGATGCTATTTACGGTTACTCTTTTCCTTCGATTTTTGGCGCCCAACGCCAAGGAATCCGAAAAGCGGCTACCATGGAGAATAACGTGACAAAAATCCTCGATCTCATATTGGCAGACAAGTTACTGTAACGAGAGATAACTGAGATTGTAGGAATTTTAAGTGTTGTGGGAGTGACACGAAGTTGTTGCGACATGCGGGACTCATGCGTGAATCATGGGAGCCGTGAAGACACTTCAATGTAACTCTTGTGAATGTGCTTCAATGGGTGTGGGTGTATATAAAATTTCATTCAAATTCTTGTTCACTACTAATTGATGTTTGACTGACGAGGCAAATTATGCTATTTTGTATTTACTTTAGCAATATTTTGGTGTATTTGAAAATGTTGATGGTCAGCGTACGTACGGCCATGTCGTGAGAGGGAGTTTTAAACACAAACGCGTGAGGCCTGAGAATCATTACTAAGTACAACTGAGGACACTATCGCAATTACCACCAGTGAGAGCACCGTGGTGCAATGGTTGGCATGCCCTGCCTTGACACACACAAGGTCGGTGGGTTCGATTCCCTTCTGAACCGAACACCAAAAGTTTTTAGCTGTGATTATCCACTTCAAGTAATGCTGGTGACATTTTCTGAGTTTTTCAAAGCTTCTCTAGTGGTTTCACTGCAATGTGGAAGCGCCGTTTGGACTCGGCTATAAAAAGGAGGTCCCTTGTCATTGAGCTAAACATGGAGAAATCGGGCAGCACTCAGTGATAAGAAGAGATTCTACAATGGACTGAATAGTCTAAGTGAGCGCTGATACATCGGGCTCCACCGAAACCTCAGGTTAGGTTAGGTGGGCCAGCCCTGAAAATTGTTGTAATTGCCTTGACCGGACACAATTACAGAATTGGTACAGAAGTTGCAGTTTATTCCAATTTTTCCTATCAACCCGAGTTAAAAGGACCGCCTTTGTATATTGGCGATTGCATGTGCTGAGAGTATAGTTCTACTGTTATATGCTGCCAAATTTGCTCCTTCCTTTCTTCAGGAACAATGTGATGTGGACATTTCATTCTTCAGGAGAATTTGATGTTGGATATTTGGCCAGACCATCCGCTTTTACTCTGATTTATCGATCGTACGGCTTTCGACGAAAATTTAATTTCTTATAACATTTGTCATCGTAACTTACAACATTTTATAAGGAACCAGTCTAATATAAACTATGCAAAATAAATTACATTCCATATTTCTCATAAAACTACGGAAAAGGAAATTAAAACCGATTTCGCCATCATTTGTCAAACCAAATTTTTCGCCACACAAAAGTATTTCCATTTCTAGGAAGATCAATGGTGATTTGTCCAACTGAGGGAACACTTTTGGTCACAATCCCATAGCTCTTTGTAAAACAGTCAACTAATGGTACAATTAATGGAATGCATCTCAAGCTCCTTTTATGAACACAAATAAGTAGTGGAAGAACTCGAAGACAAAGATGTGATTAAAAACGAATCTCGAAATGAAGTCATGGTAGTTCGAATTCGTATGGAAAGAACGAACGAAAAAACAACAAAACATGTGTGAATTACAAACGCAAGCAGGAGATGAAATAGCAAGTAAAAAAATGAAAATAAAATAAATGAAAAAAGGAGGTAAATGTGAAAAGGAGTGGACACAAATAATTAAAGATACATAGAATCAAATAGTACATAAAAGCAGGAAGAATAAGGGAAAGGAAGGAAAGTTATCAGTGAAAAAAATGCTCCTGAAAAAAGTACAATTGAAAAAAAAAAATAGAGTCACCAACGGGAATGAAATAGTGATATGAATAACTAAATAATGGGAGAGAAGAGATCAAAAAAAATTTGTGGAGGGGGAATTGGTTTTATATGGGGGCTATATATAGATGTTTGGACCGATGTGGACGAGTTTTTTGCGTGTTATTCAAACAATATACTAACACCCATTGTATCAATTTTCAACCGAAATCGGAATGAAATTTACTTCTCTTAGAGGCTCCCGCAAGCAAATCTGGGATCGGTTTATAAGGGGGGCTATATAAATTATGAACGGCGATAATGGGCCAACAATTTTTGCATGGTTGTTAGAAGACCGGCATATACTAACACAATGTACAAATTTCAAACGGATCGGATGAATTTTTGCTCCTCCAAGAGGCTCCGCAAGCCAAATCTGGGATTCGTTTATATGAGGGGCTATAATATAATTAAGGGGGGGGGGGGGGGGGGGGGGGGGGGGGGGAGGGGGGCGGGGGGGGGGGATGAACGCGGATATGGTTTCTATAGAAAATTTGGTGAAAAAATTATATTTCTATAGAAAATTTTTCTCAACATTTTATTTCTATAGAAAATTTTCTCAAATTTTATTTCTATAGAAAATTTTGTCAAAATTTTTTTATTTCAAACAGAAAATTTTGGCCAAAATTTATTTTCTTATAGAAAATTTTGTCAAAATTTGTTCCATAAAAAATTTTGTCAACATTTCATTTCGCTATAGAAAATGTTGTTCAAAAATTTATATTTCTATGGAAAAATTTTGTCACAATTTTTGTATTGCCTATAGAAAATTTGTCAAAAATTATATGTCTAGAATTAGAAAATTTGTCAAAAATTTTCAATTTTCTATAGAAAATGCTGTCAAAAATTTTATTTGCTATAGAAAAATTTGTCAAAATTTTATTTCGATAGAAAATTTTGTCAACATTTTATTTCCTAGAAACTTTTGCCAAAATTTTATTTCTTAGAAACTTTTATCAAAATTTTATTTTTATAGAAAATTGTGTCAAAATTTTATTTCTATAGAAAATTTTGTCAATTTTTTTTTTCAAAAATTTGTCAACATTTTATTTCTATATAAAATTTTGTCAAAAATTTATTTCCATAAAAAATATGTGTTAAAGAATTTTATAATCTAATAGAAAATTTTTTCTCAAAATTTTTTTGCCATAAAAAATTTTGTCCAAATATTTTATTTCTATGGAAAATTTTTGTCGAAATTTGATTTTATGGAAAATTTTATTTCTATAAAAAAAGTGTTGTCAAATTTTATGTCTATAGAAAATTGTGGTCCAAAATTGTATTTCATATGTAGAAAATTGTGTCAAAATTGTATTTCTATATGAAAATTTTGTCAAATATTGTTATTTCTATAGAAAATTTTGCCAAACATTTTTAATTTTTATATGAAAAATTTTGTTCAAATTTTTATTTCTATAGAAATTTTGTCAAAAAAATTTTATTTCTATAGGAAAATTTTTGTCAAAATTTTTTATTATCTATATGAAAATTTTGTCAAAATTTCAATTTCTATATTTTTTTTTCAAAATTTTAACTTCTATATGAAAATGTTGTCCCCAAAAAAAATTTTTTGGGATTTTCTATAGAAAATTTTGTCAAAATTTTAATTTCTATAGAAAAATTTTGTCAACATATTATTTCTAATATGAAAATTTTGTGCAATAGTTTTTCTATAGAAAATTTTTTGTCAAAATTTTATTTCTATAGAAAATTTTGTCATAATTTTTATTTGCTTTGGACAATTTTTGTCAAATAATATTATTTGTATAGTAAAGAATTTTGTCAAAATTTTTAGCTTCTATAGATTTTTTATAGAATTTTTCAACATTTTATTACTATAGAAAATTTTGTCAAAATTATATTTCTATAGAAAATTTTGTCAAGCATTTTTATTTCTTATAGATTTTTTTTCAAAATTTTTATTTTTTATAAGAAAATTTTGTCAAAATTTTGTTTATATAGGATTTTTTTCTTACAAAAAATTTTTTTTTATTAGAATTTTTTGTTTGTGTTCAAAAATTTGCCTCTCGAAAATTTTCTCAAAATTTTAATTTTCTATAGAAAATTTTGTCAAAAATTTTATTTCATAGAAAATTTATGTCAAAATTTTATTTTCTATAGAAAATTTTTTTCAAAATGTTTTTTTCTATAGAAAATTTGGTCAAAACACCATTTTAAATAGAAAGGGAAATATCTCTTAGTTGAGAGATGTTTTGGCAAATCGACCAAATCATCAAGAAATTAGTAACAATCTACCATAGAGTACTAAAATCTACCATTTTTGGGTAGAATTCTAGAAACCACCTATGGCAGCGCGTGGCTTTTGACACATGCAACCATGGAAAAACTCATGAGGTTTATTATGGAGGAAGGTTATCTAACAATTTTCACTATGGGTCGATCTCATAAATGTAAATTTGTTTATGTTGGTATATTAAAAAAATTATATAATTTGTTTTTATATTATAAATTCATAGAAATTTATTGTTTCTATATATTATAAATGTTGTTTGTTCTTATTAATTCTTAAAAATATAATATATAATTTTTTTGATTTATGTATAATAAATAAATATGAATATTTTTCTGTCAAAATTTTCCCTTTGCATCTAATAAATAAAAGAATTTTTTCGCAATATTTATGATGTCTTCGTTTTTTGGTTTTATCGGTGTGATTTTTGTTTGGAAACATCATGTTTGCCTTTCAGTATTTTTATGATATTGCCGATTCGTTGTTATTATGAGCACTATCATTAAATAACGTGGTTTTAAAATTTAGCAAGAATCCACTTGGTATTGTTCTAAATAATAAATACATATAGTTTATTTATCCGATGAGTCGATACTACATACATATTGTGGTTGGAAAATGTGGTTAACAAGTACTCATTGTAGCATGGAAGCATTTTTTGGTCCAGATGTATTAACCATCCGATATACCCCTATTTATTTGTAATTTTTTTTTTGCTATATTTTTTAAAATATGTGTTTTTTACTCCTTGCTTTTTTTAGACGATTATGATCATTACAATTTTTATAAATCCGTTATTTGTTTATGGTTCATTGTTTCCCCCATTCTCATCTCAGAGTTAAGCGTCAAAAAAATTGTAATATGTTAGCGAAACACCCGTCTAAGGATCAATCGTCCCGCCAGTACGCATCAAACAAGTCCTATCACAACATAAAAAAAAAAAATAAATATTATGAAAAAATATGAACGTGATTGTATTCTTTTTTGTTATACAAATGGAAAATATTGGTTTAATTAACAGACTTGTAGAAAAATAGCCTTTATTCAAAAAAGAATGAAAATTATGCATACTAAAAATTAAAAGAAATAAAATAGTACAGAATAGGGTGGAAGTAGTATATTGCAAGATTTTTTAATGTCCTAGTTATAAGAATAGCACAGAACAAAATCATATAATCCAAAAATTTGGTTTCGATAACGAAATTTTAGACAATAGAAGTTTCTAGTCCTCTTAATCAGTTTGTTTGAATATGTCGACTCAAATTGGGTCAATAAATTGCGTTAATGCGGTTTAAATTGAATTTTTGATCAGTTTAAACAAAATTTAAGGAAAAGGAAAAAAAAAAAATATTCTAAAATCTCGCTTTTATTAGGCAGAGAGAAATTTTTATTAATAATGACAAACATTTACTGCTAAGAATCAGGCCCCAAAAAAAAAGTCCTGGCCAAACTGTATTCATCGATGATATTTTACTTTGGCAAAAGTGAGAAATGATTTGTGCAAATTTATGGTAAGGCAAAGGCGCGACTATCAAAGCGCCCCATTTTCGGGAGGTGTTAAGTGTATTCACTTTTGGGTTTAGTGAATTATCCGAATTTATTATAATAATCATCGGTTGATAGCTTTCGCTTGTATGTAGAGGATGTGGGTAGCTCCCGAAAGCAGCCATCCATCGCCACCATATTTTGGCAAAGTTGTTAGGGCTTTGCCATAATAAATTTACTATATTTATACACATTAAAAGGTTGGCTGATAAGTCCCCGGTCCTAACAAAGAAAGCCACACGATTTTTTTTGTCAAAATTCGTTTTTATTATTCAACAAAGTTCCCTTCAAGAGCGATACAACGATTTATAACGACCTCCATTTTTGATGCCATTTTGTAGTACTCCTTTCGTTTTTTGCCTCAAAAGTAGGCCTCATAAAAAAGATTCCGCGATCACGCTTTTCATTGCAGGCCAAATTTTTTCCCTGCGAGGCATCCTATTTTGAGGTCTGAGAACAAGGAAAAGGCGCTGGGCCGCAGAATCATGGAGAATACGGTGGGGTGGGAAGCAATTCGCATAGCCCAATTCATGCAATTTTTGCCATGCGTTCTCAATGACTTTGTGTGCACGTGGTGTTGTCGTTGGTGAATCAACACTTTTTTCTTCTTCATATGGGGGCCGTTTTGCGGCTATTTTGAACGCTTGCCTCGCTCGCAATAACGCCATACAATAACAGGTTGGCTGATAAAGGGTCCCCGGTCCAACAAAGAAAAAACCACATTTTTTTTGTCAAAAAATTCGTTTTTTATTATTCAACATACGTTCCCTTCAAAAAGCGATACAACGATTATAACACCTTCCAATTTTTTGTACATTTTGGTAGTACTCCCTCGGTTTTGCCTCAAAAAAAGGCCTCAAGTTCGGCGATCACCTCTTCATTGCAGGCCAAATGTTTTCCTGGGCGAGCATCCGTTTGAGGTCTGAGAAACACGAAAAAAGTCGCTGGGCCAAGATCTGGTAGAATACGGTGGTGGGGAAGCAATTCTAGCCCAATTCATGCCATTTTTGGGCCATCGTTCTCAAATGACCTTAGTGGCCAACGGTGTGTTGTCTTGGTGGAACAACACTTTTTTCTCTTCATATGGGGCCGTTTTGCCGCTATTTTAGACCTTCAAACGCTCCAATAACGCCACATAATAGTCGTGTCTGATGGTTTTTCCCCTTCTCAAGAAATAATCGATAATAAAATTAATTCTCTATGCGCATCCCCAAAAAACAGAAGGCCATTACTTTTTGCCAGCGGACTTTTGAGTCTTTCCACGCTCGGGAGACGATTCACGCGGTCGCTGTCCAACTCAGCCGACTGTCGATTGGACTCAGGAGTGTAAGTGATGGAGCCATGTTTCATCTCCATTGTCACATATTCGACGGAAAAACTCGGTGTATTACGAGTTAACAGCTTGCAAAAACACCGCTCAGAAATCATCAACACGTTGTTGTTTTTTTGGTGTCAAATGTGAGCTCGCGCGGTCAACGCCATTTTGCACAGAGTCTTCCGGCAAATCCAATAAATTGATGATATCGAATATGACCAACACATCCTTTGATGATCTTTAAAGGCCTCTGCCTAATTCTCGATCAACTTCATTTTACGGGTCAAATTCAACAATCATTTTGGTGGATTTTTTTGATGTTTCGTCGGCAACCAACTCTTTCGGGCGTCCACTGCGGTTCGCCGTCCCTCCGTGCTCATTTCACGCACGCTTGAATTTTGCATGGCCAAATCAATTATTGTTGATTCCCTGGGGCAGAGTTCCGGAAACTCAATTATCAAGCCAAGTTTTTTGCTTCCAGCGTATTTTCCTCCTTCAAGAAAACAGTATTTTATTCAAAAACACGAAATTCCTTTTTATTCCAATTTTTTTGCACCAATAACAAAAGTTGGCTTCACAAATGACGCTCTATCCTCACAAACTATTGACTTACAGACGGTCAAATTTTGACAACGAAATCATTTGAAGGTTGGTACTAAATAATAAATAATATGGCATTTGATATCTAGCGACGACTGCCATCTATGTGTCAGAAGCCGGGGACTTATCAGCCAACCTGTTAAACATCAAAAAGTTTAGAATTTGTTTCGAATTGGAAGACCTTTTGGCACGAATTAATGGTCATTTCAAAACAGCCAGACAAAGCCAAATTACAGCGATGCATGAAAGGGGTTCGGCGTTATTTTGGCCTATTCCCGGCGTGCGTCATCTTTAGATAATTCGTCACTTTGGTATGTTTTTAGTGGGCCTATGTTACCTTACTCTCTACAATCAAAAATGGAACTGAATAGTCTAATGTGAGGCCTGAATTTAATCGGCTGGCCTCACTTTAACTTTAACCTTACTCTCGAAAATGCACACGTGCAAAAGTCCATCGGAATTGGAGAATTCGGACGAACCATTTGTAACGATAAGAAATAAAAGCGATGAACATTCCTTTTTAAGGCGCATTTTTGGTGACGCGAGTTGACAGCTATGTGGGGAATGTGACCCATTGGAATGTCCCTTGGCCTGCAGGCGAAAAGTTTGTCTGCCAGGGCTTCAATAGTATCCTTTAGGTAAAACGTTTTCCGACGTTATATTCGTATTTATTTGAACACCACGATCGATGAAATAAGGAGCGGTGATGCGATCATCAGTCACATCATTACCTTCGACGGCGCATGAGTTCTTTTGGGCCAAATCGAAAAAGGCATTAAATTTCAGCTGTCGCTTTTGGAAAGTAACCCGATCATTTTGGAAATTTTTTACAAGCTGCTCATTGGAAAATGGCCCTTATAATCAGAGAAATCCAAATTCGGCAACTGGCTAGCTTTTTGAAAGCAAAGCGAATCAATCCTTGCTATTTCTAGTCTAATTTTCTGTTTTGTGCATCGGTGAGCTCTTGCACTTTTTGGAAAGCTTCAATGGCTTTGGTTCAAACTAAGAGGTGTGCACAAAATGTGTTGTTGATTACGTGAAGGCGTGAGTACGCTGATAGGTAACGGCGTGAGTGTTCGTGAGCGTGATTAACAAATCAAAGGGTGCGTTGCGTGAAAGCGATGAGTCACAAAAATAAATCCTCGTGAAATGTGCGTGAGTAACCAATTACGGTTACGAAAATAATCCCGCTCACACTATATAAAACACTTAAAGACTGTTGAATTCATTTATGAACAATTTACATGAGCACCTAGGATATTTAAGAAGTTTAAAGAAGGTGTGCGCGTGAGATGAGATTTCTACTTCACACTTACGCACATTCACGAAAGCAATATTGTTTATTTCACGCACGCTCGACTGCACGATTCACTAGAAATGAAAACCAGTACTCACGCATGAACTAACTTTTAAAGGCTCACACTCACGACACGATTCAAGTGACTCACTGACAATTCACTGAGACTCACAACATTTTTCCAACCAGGCATAAGAAAGTAGCTAAAATTCCATGAAAAGAATCTAATTCGACAGCGTTGAAATTAATTTCAGTTAACCATACGAAGTAACGAATTAAATCTTGATTTTTTTTAGTGAGCGTGAATTTTGCAAGAAATTTTATTCGCGCCATTTCTCGGAACAGATTCGTGCTGCATAGTTTGCATGAAGGTAATTAACTCATAAAATTATTCCGTGAGTCACACATTTTCTTTGAGTCATTATATTTTCTGTGAGTCACGGTATTTTCGTGAAGTCACGACATTTTCGTGGCGTGACTACATATTTTCTTTTCGTGAGTGTGCGTGAGACCGTATCAAACAATATCCGTGCGTGAGTGTGCGTGAATAATATTTTTGTCGCGCTCGTGAGTGAGCGTGAGTTAAAATATTACCACTGTACCACCCTTTTAGTCGGCAAACTCATTTTTCAATATGTGTTGCAAGTTTTTTCTAGTTCTACCACATTCGACTTTATTCGAAAAACAAAAAAAGACTTACAGCAATCCCCCTCGAATTTAACGTCGCCTCGGTTTACGTTGTTTCGATTATACGTCGTCAAGATTTTTGTTCCATCCAAACTTCAGATTTACGTCGTCGATTTTTGGCCAAACTTAATCAAAGAAAACATCTTTCCATAAGTGTAAAATAAGTTCGCAACGATGATGACATCGATAACATTTATTTTGAAATTCCTAACGCGAAAATTCGTACAAATTCTGATTACCTTTATTTTTGAAGTTTTTATTAGTGTACTCACATAATTAAATGTGCATACATTATTAAATGGGACTTAGTAGTAATGCTATGAGCAAATTTGTAAATTCTGTTTACGGGGGGTGTCGTTTCGATTACATCGTCCAAATTGCGGAAGCCAATCACGACGTAAAAATCGAAGGATTACTGTATTCTTATTTAAATGCTGAAGGGATCTAACAAATATCCACTATCGATAGCATTATTTCTCACTTGTGAGTCCAATGAACTCTCAAATATTTAATGCTTCGTAAGATCAAAGCTGACAATTGACTTGAATTATGATTGGAATTGATTTGAAAAGTCGTAAAATTGAAAATTAAAAAAAAAACACACACATAATTCAGAAACACCAACCAACTAAACAATTTAGGGGATACAGACAACCCACATTCCCATTTCATATTTCCAATTTACAATGAGACAATTTTTTCTAACGATTCCAAATGTCTATATGTTCACATGCTGCTCCCTGTCCCAAGCATTGCGGGCTAGGATGGTAGTTTGAACTTATTTATATTTCCTCCATGGAAATCATATATGGTCAAATTGTCAATATGTGTCCGACAACGAGTCTCTTGGTCTGCCAAGTGAATTATTTGCTTGAAAACGAAACAAAAGAAGGCCATTTATGGTGGCCCATGGATAGTGCAGTACGCAATGGAAGTTGGCTGATGGCGTTGGAGAAACTGCTGCGGCGCTTGCAACATTCCAAATAAGGTGGACAATCGTTGTATCCAATATAAATAAAATTGAAATGATGACTTCGATGAAAAAGGCAACAAATAAAACGCCAAACATCTATAAAAACCTCTAATAACATAATGTTGGTGGTTACCTGGTTAACTAACGACAAACTTGTTCTGCGTTCGTGGCTACAAATATTCCATGAAGACATCGAGAAAATATGAAGAAAAATTCTAGATTTGTTTGGGGATGTGCGTAGGATATTCATTCTTCAAAATGATTTGATGACCACTGGAAGGTTTGACTAGCACTGGTTGGTTTGATTACCACTTGGGAATTTTCATTGCCACTGAATGGTTTGAGGATCAATAAGGGATATAACTACCACTGTAAACGATATTCATACTTCAGAATGATTTAGTGATCACTGAAAGGTTTTTGACCACTGGAAGGTTTGACTAGCACCGGCTGGTTTGATTACTACTGAATGGTTTGACGACCACATGGGTGGTATAATTACCAAGGGTTTGCTTTGACTACACAGAAAAAAATATCACCAAAATATTTCCAATTAAAAAGTTAATTGAATTTTAAATTGTTTTCAATTAATAAATTAATTGGTACAATTAACTTTTTAATCAAGATAGAAACATTAAGTTAATTAAGTCAATGATTGAAAATTTTAAAATTTTAATTAAAAAGTTAATTGATACAATTAACTTTTAATCAAAATCGGAAGACTAAGTCAGTTTATGATGATGGATGAACATTTTTTGCTAAATTTTTAATTATTTTTTTTTTTCAAACAATCAATTGTATTTTCCAAATAAAAATTCTTTAAACCAATTCAGAATTTAATTGAAAATAGTTACCTTTTAATTAATAATTAATTGAGTCTTGCAATCAACATCAATTTAAATTTTTAATTGAATCAATTAAAAAATTAATTGAAATATGGCAATGAAATCAATTAATTTTTTAATCAAGCATTTTTTCTATGCCCAATTAAAACTGTGATTGATACTATCATTTTCGTGATTGAAGACATTTCAATTAAAAAATTAATTGGATCAGTTAATTTCGTGATTGAATCAGAAAAAAATTTTGTTGTGTGTACGAGGTTATGAGGTTTGACTACCACTATGTTATTGACACCGCCTCTTTGCGAGCCAAACCTTCTCACCGTACCTTCCCAAACTGTTTCTGAAAAATAATGTTTGGTTTTTCTCGGTGTACATTTGCAATTCATATCAATACATTTTCAATGGAATTATAAAGACTTGCAATTTGTGATGGTACTTGATTTCTGCCCAGGATATTCTAAGAAATTTCCCCCCGATTGGATTGGATAGCAGTGCCTGTGTTTCCAGAACAATTGCGCTGTTGCAAAACATTTGTCAAACATTTCAATTATTCTGTCCGAGAAGTAGTAGCTCCACTATTTAATATGAGATTTGATAAGAAGAAATATAGTGTTGGACATGAAGTCAATAATAATGTGGAGGTTTGGCATGAAATTATTTCATAAAAATTCAATTTCCATACTAGCTGGAAGCAGATGTACTGTGCTTAAACACCGAGGACTAAAACAAGCCAAACGAAGTAATCATATGAGTGATTTATTCAGTTGAAAAGCAAAACATTGAAACTGACAACCAAACTCTGAAGGAAACCTCATGATTGATGTATGGATTTGCCTGAGTTCAGTACCATGAATTCCATCGATATTGAGAAAATGGGTAGGGTAATTTCACACAGTTCAGGCAAAGATTCGAGTTGATGTGAATATGACAAGCCCATTTGCCTTCTCCCAACAGTAACCAAAATCGTCCAGCTTTTGTTCAACTTAGTCCCCTTTTAAATGCATACACATGGACCAGATATTTTGAAACTTTATCACGAGCGACTTCCAAATAGGTCCGCTATTAACTGCTAATAGTTAGGTTTAGGTTATGTGGGCAGCCGAATGTATCAGGCTTCCACTTAGACTATTCAGTCCCATTGTGATACCACAGTGGTGAAACCTTTTCTCTGTATCACTCCCCTCAAGTGCTGCCCGATTACCATGTTAAGCTCAATGACAAGGTGACTCCTTTTATACCGAGTCCGAACGGCGTCTGCACACATTCCAGTTGAAACCACTTGAGAAGCTTTGAAACCCTCAGAAATTCACCTGCATATTACTTGATGGTGGGTAAATCCACCGCTTTGAAAAATCTTTTTGTCTTTTTGGTGTCGGTCGTAGCAGGAATCGAACTCATCGGGACCTTGTGTATGCAAGTCTGGCATGCTAACCATTGCACCACGGTGGCTCCCCTAACTGCCTAATTCAAATTGTTCGGAAACGAAACGATTTCTCACCTTGTCCCAAGTCAGTTGAGAAGATTTGTGGTTCGCGTGTGGGTGCAATTCGTGCCAAATATTGACAGTGAAGGAGCCAAAAATTTTGGACCAATTCATTGTTCATTTTTATCTCCGCCAAGGCCTCAGGCCTTAAAATTCTGAATCGGAGGGAACAACATTTTTCCAGTGATCACAACAGCGGTGCCATTTTGGTCCGCATCGGATCAAAAAATTGCAACAAAAGATTTTAATTTTTTAAATTTGGATCCATGATCCGACCAAATTTGAGTAATATTGAATTTCGACATTTGAGTTAACTATATATTTGACTTTTAAAAATTTGCGACCTGTTTCAAAAAGTCTATCTTTTTCAACAAAAAAGTTGAAAAGTCGTTGTTTTTGCTTGCCGATGTTAACCCCTAAAATCGTTCTATCAGTTATAATAAAAGCCACTATGTACAACAATAAATAATTTACTAATTTAAGCATTCGATTTTTGAGAAAAATTTGGTCTCAAAATAAATAAAAATTCTCTGTCAGTGCAACCTCGTTTGAATCACAATCTTCGATTACACAGAAAAAAAAAATTCTCACGAAAAAATTTCCAATCAACAAATTTTTAATTGAGAAACAAAAATCAATCACAAAAAATTAATAGTATCAATTAATTTTTTAATTGGATCAATCTAATTTAATTGACCTTTCAATTAATTTGTTAATTGATACTATCATTTCTGTGATTGAAGGACAATTTCAATTAAAAAATTAATTTTGGATCAAGTTAATTTCGTGAGGTCGAATACAGAAAAATTTTTTTTGTGTGTATGCCAATTGTCACTTTATATACCGTGATGGATCGGACTCACGGACTTTCCAGTAAAAAGGACGTAGTCCCAGCAAAAGAATAACAACATTTTTTCAATTAGAACCAGAAATGCTGCAGAATTCGGCTTAAATTTTACATGGGGTTTGTCATAGGAGAAGAAGTTATCTCCTTTAAGCATTCTTCAGATGGCTGGGATTTCATTTTAAAAAAATAACAACGATAAATTTACATTTTTGCTTTTATGGGCTTTCATTATAAGTCCTTTTGAGATATTCAGCAAATATGTTTTGATGCAACTTCCCACATCTGCCTGGAAAACAGGATACGCGCTACACTTCTTTTCAAATATTGTTCCCCAATAAATTTATTCGTAGTTTTTTTTTTTTTAAGTAATAACATTCACATACAATTTAAATTTATTCGTCGAAAAACAAATAGAAATTTTTGTAAGCACCTTGAAATAAGAATAGACGAAGTTTGATAAAATCTCTCCAAACCGCATCGCTTACCATATGAAAAATCTTTGCAGCCATAGGTTATATACCGAGTACCCAGCATATTCGCTTACGCGTTTTAAAGGGTGATTACGCGTCAAAATTTGGTCAATTATAAACTTTGATCGTATTTCTTTCAATTTTTGCAATTTTTAAAAAAAACTGAACACCCTCATTTTGAGGTTGTGTGTGTTAGAATGTATGCTTCCTAATTTTTTTGATTTGGAATTCACTCTTCAGCTTCTCGATTCAAAATGCCGTTCTTAAGCAAGAAGAGGCTGTTCGTATTCAAAATTATTGCTCGCGCCATTCGTGCGAAAATCCGAGGCTACTCTGCACCAAGCTTGGCAATATCGCTTAAAAGGCTAAAAATCAACCGCTTTACAAATGTT
>PGFW01054415.1:18486-25672 GCA_003123925.1 Haematobia irritans | reverse complement strand
GCGAGCACTGTGGATTTGGTTTAACTTCACCATCTTATAATTATTCGATGCCTCGTGTTTGTTGCGTTGCCGTGCTTGTCGAAAGCATCATCAGGAAAATAACTCAGACTCAAGCAGTCTGATACAGAGGTAAAAAAATTAAAAAATAGTTTGGGAAATATACCCAAACTTCGTTAATTTTACTACCGATTTGGAAGTCTCTGTAATTTAATTCAGAAGATAAACAAGTTGAGTGACACTAATATTGCAAAACTATTTCTTAATTTTACAAAAAAATAACATTATATTTTTGCCGTATGGATGTTAAAAGCATGTCGATTAAAATTTTATTTTATTTATATTCCACACACACATTACCGCTGTTCGTTGTTAAAAATCTAAAAATTCGTACTAACAAAAAACAATTCTATGAATTAGGTAGAAATCTCTACTCGTTCTCAGATTTACCGTTTTATGTGAATGGTGCAACCATATCATAAATATGAAGAATTTGGGATTCTGGGTGCACACCTAAATGAGTTTTCAAGTATTTCCATATCAAACGAGAAACATTCCTCGTTAAAAAGTAGGTAATTCATTGGAAGTGTTATTGCACATTGAAATAGTGACACTGGCTTTCAGAGTCTATAGGTATTTGAGAGAACTTTCAATAACTCGCGACCTTAGAATGACAAGATTCTAACGTGCTACGCTAATCCCTATTCGCTTAGAACCTTAGTCATTACTAAGTCGCAAACTGTCAACTCAAAAATTGAGTGATAGATTAATGCAACCTATTGTTATCGGAAAGTAAGTGGAAATAAACAAAATAAATAAATGGCCGTGTGCATTTGAAGTGAAAAGTAAAAAATTATGTTTGAGGAAAATATTTATAGAAATTGCAAAGTGTGAGAAATATTAATAAATTAGAGAGTGAGGTGGATTTCACAGCCACTTTAGTTACGCCAAACTACCATTAAAAGGATTGAGCACAGGTCTATGGACAACGTCCACTTCTATTAGTCGCTCGAGAACATTTGATTGGTAAGAAGAGGCAGGATTCTCCATCTCCGATACGGATGGAAAAAATACAAGCAAAAGAAAGCTTAAATTGGCTAGAGAACATGAAAGATTCAGAATTCGATCCGCGAGAAAAACCCTATCGCCTAATCCTATTGAGCTTAGAATGCCGGCACTTGAAATTGTTAAAATCATACATAGCACCAAGCCTTTAAAAATACTCAAAACTGAGCCTATGAGATGTTAATGCTGAATAATGACGAAAGGGGCAGAGTTAGAGGATATTTGTATTAGTTTCAAAGGCCACTCTTTCTTAATGACCGCTGGTCTAAAACTAGGAAAGCTAGTTTAGCGGAAACATCTTTAGCATGCCATCCATCAATCAAGGCTTCCAAACATGCGCCTTTCCAAAGTTTACAGGGCCAAGTATCGGCAATATTAAGAATTTTATTAAGCCACTTTCGAAAATTTGGTGCATACACGATGCGTCTTTTGACCGATATAGAAAAAGTTTAAACCAATTTGATATCATGTTTTATCCGAGGAAGGCCTCTTTGCACGGTAAAAATCTTTTCAAATATCTGAAGAGAAACTACCCAAGGCTTTAGCTAGCCTAAAGAAAGTTACTACGACAACGACTGGCCTTGATTCTTTTTTTTGTAACATATCAAAACTCTTCGATTCTCAGACAATGGCGAAAAACCTCAGCATCGTCTAAGAGGCATGATCGATACAAGTAAATACGGCAATTTACGACTCGATTACTCCCATTGCGAGATAGATAAAACAACATGCTAATGCCCATTCTAATACATCTAGTTATGACAAGCTTGAATCATAACGAAAGTAATGGAAGACAGCTTGATTTCAGCAAATTGCCACTTGTGGGTCGGATTGTTGAAATTGCTTTATTTAGACGTTATCAGCCACATTTCTCTGATAACGTCCTATTCAAAGCAATTTCACAATCCGACCACAGTTGGCAATTTGCTGAAATCAAGCTGTTCTTCCCATTTACTTTTCGTTATTGGATCAAGCTTGGTCATAACTAGATGTATTAGAATGCATTAGCAAATGCTTTTATCATCTCCATGGAAGAGTAACGATGTCGTAATTGCCGATTACTGTAATCGGATCAATGCCTCTTAAGGACGATGCTGAGGGTTTTTCCCATTTTCTGGGCAGATCGAAAGAGTTTTTGATATGTTTATCAAAAAAGATCAAGCAGATCGTTGTCGTAACTTTCTTATAGGCCTAGCTAAGCCTTTGGGTAGTTCTCTTCAGATATTGAAAAAGATCCTTACCGTGCAAAGAAGCCTCCTCGGATAAACATGGCATATCAACATGGTTAAACATTTTCTATATCGCGTCAAAGGGACGCAATCGTTATGCACAAATTTTCGAAAGTGCTAATAAAATCTTATATTCCGGAATTACTTGCAAACTGCTAAACTTTGGAGGGCAGCTCATGTTTGAAGCCTTGATCTGATGGGATGGCATGGCTAAAGGATGTTTCCGCTAAAACTTAGCTTTTCCTATTTTAACAGCGCATTAAGGAAAGAGTGCCTTTGTACTAATTACAAATATCTTCTAACTCTGCCTTTCGTCATTATCACAGGCATTAACATCTCAAGCTCAGTTTGATATTTTTTAAAGCTTGGTCTATGTATGATTTTAACATTTTCAAGTCGGCATTCCTAGCTCAATAGGATTAGGCGATATGGGTTCTTCTCGCGGATTCGATTCTGAATCTTTTCATGTTCTCATACCAAATTTAGCTTTCTTTTGTTGTATTTTTTGCCACCGTATCGGAGGATGAGAATCCTCTCTTCTTACCAATCATGTTTCTCAGCGGACATTAGAACGTAGGACGTTGTCAAACTAGACTGTGCCTCAATCCTTTTAATGGTGTTTGGCGGCGTAACTAAAGCTGGCTGTGAAATCCACCTCACTCCAATTATATTAATATTTCTTCCAACACTTTGCAATTTTCTATAAATATTTTCCTCAAACATAATTTTATTACATTTTCACTCTCAAATGCACACGGCCATTTTATTCTATTTTGTTTATTTCCACTTACTTTTCCGATAACAATAGTGATTAATCTATCACTCAATTTTTGATGTTGACAGTTTGCGACCTTAGAATGACAAGTTATACAGCGAATAGGGATAGGCGTACAACTTATGTATCTTGTCATTCTTAGATTCGCGAGTTTTGAAAAGTTCTCTCAAATACTATAGACTCTGAAAGCCAGTGATCACTATTTCAATGTGCAATAACAGCTTCCAAGAATTACCTACTTCTTTAACGACGGAATGTTTCTCGTTTGATATGGAAATTACTTGAAAACTCATTTAGTGTGTGCCCCACCCAAGAATCCCAAATTCTTCCATAATTTATGATATAGGCTTGCACCATTCACATGAAACGGTAAATCTGAGAACGAGTAGAGATTCTACCTAATTCATAGAATTGTTTTTCTGTTAGAGAATTTTTTGATTTAACAACGACGCGTAAATGTGTGTGTGGATATTAACAAAAAATTTAATCGACAGCTTTACACTCCAATACGCGCAAAAATATAATGTTATTTTTTTGTAAATTAAGAAATAGTTTGCATATAGTGGGTCAAATCAACTTTTGTTACTCTTTCTGATTAATTACAGAGACTTTCCCAAATCGTAGTAAATTAACGAATTGGGTTATATTTCCCAAACTATTTTTTAATTTTTTACCTCTGTATCAGACTGGGCTGAGTCTGAGTTATTTCCTTGATGATTGCTTCGACAAGCACGGCAACGGCAACAACAACGAGGCATCGATAATATAAAGATGGTAAGTTAAACCAAATCCACAGTGCTCGCGACCACCAGTGATAAGACAAATGAAGACCGATTTTATAATTTTTATTTAGTTAATTTTTGACTTAATGTCCCTGCTCGGGCGCCAAATGCAGATCCTCAATAGTTTTTGAAGATATTGACAGAAAAAATGTAAATTAATTTTCCTTTTAAAAATCGCTAAGAAAGAATACTCGTCTTATTTCACTGGTGGCGATGCAAGAGAGAGACTTTATTACTTTATAGAGACAGGAAGCATTGACTTCGTTAAGTTACATCTTCAAGCATGAGAAACTGTTCTCTAATTACATAGTAAGCAAAGCTTATTTTCCAATAGATCACTGGGTATACTTCAATCATTAATTCATTAAATTTATTACAATTAATTCCATGAAATTCAAAATTATTATTATTCAAAAAAATCGATATCAAACAGGGTATTTGAAGAATAGAATTCGAATTACAGACGAATGTTCAGGCAGATTTGTGGAAGAAACTTGCCACTATACATCTTTCAAACTTCCAGCAAGCGAATTAATTTAGCTTATTTAAAAAGATTCGCTTCCCGCTGTAAGAAAGAATATAAGAAGAATGCAAGATGAACGTTGATACGAACGATTGTACGCTTGGGCAGAATTCCCGGAGAATCTTTTATGAAAGTCCAAACAGTTTATTTAAACTTCTTACAAGCGAATGATATATTATTATTTTGGAAGATTTGCGATTCCGGCACAAGTACTGGCGACAGGGGATTCGAATTCGAATGTAAGATGAACGTTCGCGCGCGACAAAGGTTAGGTTAGGTCTAGGTTATGTTGGCAGCCGATGTATCAGCGCTCACTTAGACTATTCAGTCCATTGTGATACCACAGTGGTGAACTTCTCTCTAATCACTGAGTGCTGCCCGATTCCATGTTAAGCTCAAATGACAAGGACCTCCTTTTTATAGCCGAGGTCCGAACGGCGTTCCACATGCAAGTGAAACCATTAGAGAAGCCTTTGCTAACCCTCAGAAATGTCACCAGCATTACTGAGGTGGGATAATCCACGCTGAAAAACTTTTTGGTGTTCGTCGTAAGCAGGGATCGAACCCACGACCTTGTGTATGCAAGGCGGGCATGCTAACCATTGCACCCACGGTGGCTTCCCTCGCGGGCGAACAAAACGCTTGCTCGCTGGTTGCGTAATGGAGGAAGGATTCTCAGTGAGCAGAAAATGTATTTGCAGGGCACGCTCATATATAACACAACAAAAACTCAGTTAACATTCATCTTTACATTAATCACATCTCACTATGCCGATAAGAATCTCTGTTACTATTGCATTAGTTTTTCATCGATCTGCTGACCAATTATACTCTAAGAATCATATTCGTAAATGCACACCAGTTTATGAACGGTGAAACTTTAACTTAAAATTTTGCCAAAAAATCATGAAAATGTTATCTACCATTTTGCACGAAAATGCTCTTATAAATTTAATTACATGTGACACTAAAAATATTTCATTGGGGTAATTTTCATACGAACAATTATTAATATAGAAATTGTCAGTAAAAATTGCTAAAAAAAAAAATTCTTATATTAAATTGCCACTTCCATTATTTAGAAGCTACTTTACATTTTCAAAAGTAGCTTTATAGCATGACAACACGAATTTTTAACTACAAGATTAAGAAATTTGTTAAGCGAAATTTGCCATCGTATTTGTTAGGGCATGAACTAAACGATTGTACTTAGAATTTGTAAAATTTTCTTTTTCGAGTAGTAATTTTTCGTTGAAGATACGAAAAATGAACTAAAAATTCTGGAAAATTCTTGTTAATAAATTATTGTAAATCTTCTTAAATTTTTGAGAACACTTTTTTTCTGTGCAATGTTTAGATCTTCAGAAAGCTAATTTTCGAAATAAGGTAGTGAGCCAATACACTGAAAAAAAATATTTGACCTAATATGAAAGATTATGCTAACTAAATTTTCTCTTAAAATAAATAAATTTTTGATTAAAAGACAGTTGCCTAATACTTTGCTTCGAAGAATTGTATTCTTAAAATTCTATGAAACACGAATCTTTTGAATTTTTCGCCCCTCCGTCAAAGCATATTTCTTTGAAGTAGCGGCCAATTTCCCTTAAACATTTTTGACTCACGGCCATTTTTATGTAGCTCCGTTAGGCTTTAACTACCAGTTAACAGGAAAAGTAAATATCTTTTCTTCGGTTAACTTTTTAACTAAAAATTTGCCAGCCAGTTAAATTTCTAACTGCATGTGCAGATACAGCGTTGCGCTGATAAGTCCGTCTAACAAAGAAAACACATTTTTTTTTGTCAAAATTCTTTTTTTCATTATTCAACATACATTATTTCCTTTCAAGGAGGATACACACGATAATAAACGACCTTCATTTTGATACCATTTTGGAAGTACTCCTTCGGTTTTTGCTCAAAATAGGTTCAGTATTCGGCGATCAACCCTCTTCATTGCAGCCAAATTCTTTCCCTGCGAGCATCCTTTTGATGCTGTCTGAAGAAAAGTCGCTGGCGGGCCAGATCTGGAGAATACGGGTGGCAGTGGGGAAGCAAATTCGAAAGCAAATTCAGATTTTGCCATCGCTTCTCAATGACTTGTGGCACGTGCGTTTGTCTTGGTGGAACAAAACTTTTCTTCTCTCATATGGGCCGTTTTTGCCGCGATTTCGACCTTCAACGGCTCCAAAGATAATCGATAACAAATTATTCCATCGCGCATCCAAAAATCAGCAGGCCATTAACTTTGCCCAGCGCGACTTTTGAGTTCTTTTCCACGCCTTCGGAGACGGTTCACCGAGTCGCTGTCACTCAGCCGGACTGTCGATTTCGGACTCAGGAGTGTAGTGATGGAGCCATCCCAACAAACACAAGGATGAACATTTTTCTTAGTAACGGCCCATATCAATTGACTACGTGGAATCACACCTTTAATTCGTATACGAGCATTTAACTTTGTCATTGTTGCTTGTTTTGGTCAAATTCAATCAATTAACATTTAGATTGCTCGATCTATGGACATTTTCAAATTTTCTTTTTTACCAAAGCCCAATGTAAAAATTCTTGGGCCTGTAAAGCGTGTTTTTTATTACACTACTAATTGTCATCATAATAAAAAAAGGATTTTTGTTTTTTTTTTTTGCCTTCGGAGAATTTCTATTAAATCGAAACACTCTAGCCTAACTGCTTTTGGGTTATTTGGCCTTGCATATGCAATTCGCAATTATGCAAACGTTTTGTTTTTTTTTTTAACGATTAACACAGATCAACACAATTTTTTTCTTTATAATGGGCTTACCTTTAATTATTGTCTTTG
>PGFW01054415.1:8486-15986 GCA_003123925.1 Haematobia irritans | reverse complement strand
CTGAAAAACACTACAGTGATTAGGTAATACTTTTCGATATTCGAATTTCCAGTCTTATAGAATATACTCCGAACCCACTTGTTTCCATTCAATTTGGAGCCATCAGTATAGAAAAGCCTATATATCTTTTATTCCCCGGAGCTGTCTGTGTACACCACGCCTCACTAGTTGGCGAATTAGAGTATTCAAAACTTTTTGTCGAAAAGTGGTTTTTGCCAGGCGTGTAATCCACTACACCCAGAGAAGGAATATGATCACTCAAACATGTTTCAAGAGCCCAAATATTATTTTGGATTTGGTGACCTGTAAACATGTTTGTCGCAAAATGTTTGTTTTCTCGGCAAACATAACATGCTTTCGGAAAACAGCAGGATACATTAATTTCGGAGAAAAATAACATGGTTGCAGCAGAACATGTTACATGGTCACCAATCCGAAAATAACATTTTGCTCTTGAAACCATTTTTGACGGTGATCATGTATTCCTTCTCTGCGTGTACGTTATGGCACATACTGGGATTACTTTGAGCGACACGGAACTATGACCGCTCATTTTTTCCGACCACAGCAGATAGCTCCGCGCAACCTTTCACAGCCGTTGTTGCAGCTGACCTGTTGGCCAAAATGTATTAAAGGCCCAATAGATGTAGCTGACAATTAAGAGAGTCTGTTCCTGTCTTGACTAAATGCGGCCTGAGATTACATAAGCTCGCCATTACGCCTGATCTTTATCTAAACCAAGTCGGTTTACTGAAGTGCCGGCCACCAGACTACAACACATATTAGCATTATAGGTCTATCTACTGCCGGTATAGCCAAATGCACAATTTTTGGACCTTAGTCCCCACTTTTTCCCTACTTGCCTTTTGCACGAGTACAAAAGTACCGTTGCTTTTCTCGCCTTTCTTCAATATTTAAGCCTAAAATTCAGGCTTCCTGTCCAAATACGCCAAGGTATTTTTGCCACACTCACCAAAGGAATTTCAATACCCCCTACAGAGTTTTGCGATCTTTGCAGTACATGGACTAGTTCTGTCTTTGCTTTGATTTACACCAAGACCATTAGTCTTTCGCCCATTTCTCAGTCATCCGGGAGAGCTCTCATTATAATATCTCTGATTGTAGGATTGAGAATTTTCCCATGACTGCTTGCGCAACTCATCTGCGTTACTGCCACACTTTTATCCTTTCTTTTTCTAGGGAAACAGAAGGTTGTTTATAGCCAAACATTCCAAAGAAGAGGTGATAGAACTCCTCCTTTGGGGAGTGCTTCTGTTCACATACCTTTGTGTGTTTGCTTTTGCCCTAGTGTGGCTTGAAATACGTCTCTTTATTAGAAGTTACGTCTAAACAGGCCTAAGTATACCTGGATCAACAGTTCAGAGTTGTCATGATCCATTTTCAATATCGATGTTCTGATGGTCTTATTGAACGCCCCCCTTCGATGTCTAGAAACGCCAAGATTGTGTATTTTCTTTGGACAGATGAGTGAGCTTTCATAACAGCTGACTAGTTCATGTAATGCGGTCTCAGTGGACCTGCCTTCGAGTATGCATGCTGTCGTTTCGAGAGCAAACTTGAATCCACGCTAGTTCTAAGATACATGTCTATCATCCTCTCCAGGGTTCTTAAGTAGGAATGAGGATAAGCTGATTGGTCGGAAATCCTTCGCACTCGAGTGAGAGGCTTTTCCTTGCTTTAGGATTATGAGACGGACTTTTAGTTTCCCCTCCACTTTTCTTGCGAATTATACTGCTTAAGTTTTACACATCCTTTACTATCATCACCGTCAACAGGGGATAATACTTTCAGCACTGCCCTAGTATACTCCGCCGGAGAATTCCATCAGCCCCCTTCCGTCCGGGGGATTTGGATGGTCCAAAGCTATTTAAGCCCATTTTATTCTAGATTCCGACACAATTTTCCCGCGATAGAAATGTCGGCTGAGCCTCTGTTACACCGCCGGAACTTTGGTTCAACCGTCTGATGTTCCAGGGAAACGTTGTGTCCAAAAGTACCTCAACCGTCTCCTCACTGGACGTTGTCCAATTTCCCTCCAGATTTTTAATGACTGAGCGGTGTTAGTGGATGCTGATACCTTCCGCTAGTTCTGGAAGCCTCCGACGTATTCTCAACTACTGCTACAGTAATCATCCCAAGAGTTTTGTTGAGACCTTCTCAGTCTTCTCGTTCATATGGCTCTCAGATTCATCTTGTAAGTGTCCCATAACCTCCGGAGCTCTTGGTGCGACTTTGCTTGCTTAAAGAGCTTCCTGCAGGATTTCCTCTATTACTTAACTCCGTACGTCCACCATGGCGGCCGATTTTTTTCCCCTTGGCTTTCCTCATAGGGCAAGCAACTTTCAGTGAAATTGATTGGAAGGCCTTAGTAATCCGCTTCCACTGCCGATATCTTGCACAGATGCTCATATTTGTCTCCGGGCATTTCCGGTATTCATCAAAATTATGAACGATATCCCTTTACCTTCCAATCAGCTTCCTAACATTTGGCGGAAATATGCGTCTTGAAGTAACGAACAGCCAATCTGAAACTGATGCTAGCGATGATCTGACAGAAGCTATGTTCCCTCAAAACTTTGCCACTCGATATCTTTATCATTCAGTTCCGGAGAGTCAACGTGACGTCCAAAAACCTCTTAGTCTGTTCCTTTGGTGACGGAAGGTTTGCGCTGCATCTCCCTTTATTGCAAAACCTTACCAGGTAGTACACAAAATAAACTCTATTAGGACTCTCACCTGCATTAGTTATCACTTACTTCCCCAAAATACTATGATGTGCAATTTGCATCGCCATCCATAATGAGTTTTGTCTTTGTTTTTACGTGACTCCCAACTAAGGTGCTTAACGGCACAGGGTGGCAATCTTCCCTATTCTCAGTCTCATGTAGAACGAAGATACCCAATATTTAACATGTGGATATCTATAGACTGGCTTACGACAGTGTCATGCATTGCCTCAATGAAGGAAGCAGAAACAAAAGTTTAGTTCGTTTTTTCAGCAATTATAAATGCATCGATTTATATCGTTATCGGTATTATGCAAAAGTTTGAAACCCGGAGTACTTAATTTCACAGAATCTTTCATTCTTAATATATGGTATTGGTCTTGAACATAAGAACTATATCTATGTCTCCAATTTCATCAGGAGAACTTTTAAGGAAGCGCACAAGCGGCCTTACAATCGGTGAAGATTTACTGAGGGAACCCGTAGAACCACTCCAAATTTTCAACCACCGTCACATCAACGCATTCAATTGAGTCATCAACGGGCTTACCTCTTCACAGATCTCGGTAACTCTCGCATAATCCGCGGTTCAGCTTTGTGAGGCTTGCAGCCGTTTCGGAATCCTTTGGCTGATCGCCTTTGTATACCTTCATATTGGTATCATTGGAAAGCTATAAACATACACGTCTTATTGGGTCTGCCGGCTAGATGTGCAGCGGACTCTACGTTTATATAAAACACTGCATGTCGTCTTGGTCCATCACCTCACCAACGACCAACTTCCAATCGGCGTTGGATAGAACTGGGTTACATTCTTTTTCATGCTTTTCAAAATTATTTTTTTTATTAAAATTAAGTAATTGAAGCAAAAATTTTTATAATTATTTTTTTTTTTTATTAAAATTAAATAATTTAGTGCAAAATTTTCAAAATTATTTTCTGTATCGAAAGTAAATAGTTTAGGGTGAAGATTTTCAAAATATTTTTTTATTAAAATTAAGTAATTTGAAGCGAAAATTTTTATAATTATTTTTTTATTAAAATTAAATAATTTAGTGCAAAATTTTCAAAATTATTTTCTTTATTGAAAGTAAATAATTTGAGGTGAAGTTTTTCAAATTCATTTTTTTTTTTTGAAACATTAGTAAAGAGTAATTTGAATTCAATAAAAGAATTTTTAGTTTTGAATATAATATTTACACTTTGTTAACATCATTAAAGTACTATCTAATTTTATATGGTAAGAGTTGTGTAAGGCATCCACACACCATGGACCTTAAAGATATTTCGACTTTGACCGTTGACGATTTAAAAGCTAAGGCGGAGAGTCTCGGAATTTCTATAATAAAACAGATATACAAGAGAGGCTAATTAACCACATTACAGGCTCTTGTGACACAAGCAGTACCCATGATGAAGAAACAGGAACAGAAAGATTTGTCACTGCGGACATTTCCCGATTCACTCTGCGTGATATAAATGATTCGCTTTCGAGATTCACTGGTGAAGGTAGCCCAGATGTAGTTAGTTGGATACAGGAGTTCGAAGACTGTGCAAATGTTGTAGGTTGGAATAGCTTGCAAATGTACATTTTATGCGAGGCAGTTATTGAAAGGTGCAGCAAAATCATATGTCCGAAGTCAATCGAACATAAAAAATTGGAGTAGTTTAAAATTTGCCTAATGAAGGAATTTAATATTCGTTTTATCGTCCATAGCGTCCACAAATTGCTACGAAATAGAAGAAAAGAAGAACGATGAGTCGATCGTCATATTATTGTACGCCACTTATGGAGATAGGTAATGCTGCGAAGGTAGATGATGCAAGCATTATAGAGTACTTTGTAGAGGGTATTTCAGACAGTAAACAAAATAAGTTAATTTTGTATCAATCTGGTACAATAGAGGAGTTGAAGGCAAATATTGAGGTATATCGAAAAGTTAGTAGTTCGGAGAATCAAATTTCAAGAATCGCATCATAGCATATAGAATGCCACAAGTTATTAAGACGGGACGATTAAGTGCTATAATTGTGGAGACAGTGGACATTTGTCTAAAGAATTTAAGTCGAAAGAGTGCGAATGTTTTAAATGTGGTAAGTTTGGCCACAAATCATTCAAATGTGAAAAAAATGAAAGTAAGAATGACAACCAAGTAGCACAAACATGACTGACGAAAAGACTCGGGTCGAAAAACCATTACACGCTGGGAAGTGTAAAGACCGAGGTCAAAATAGATTCTGAGCAAATAAGTATCGACTTTCATGTTGCCAAGGAGGCCGATATATTATATTCTGTTGTGATCGGTAATGACGTTTTTCGTAAGTCAGATCTCGTGGTAACAGGTGAAGCGCGTGTTTTAGACGCAGATTCCCGACAGTTAATGTATTCGAAAGACCGACGTATAAATCTGATGATGATCGTCTGGAAATGAGTCTTATATGATGTTCAGATGGCAATAATCCTATTTGGACAATAATCCAATAGGCGAACTTTGTGATGAGTTTGGAGACTTGATTGCATCAATTTGTATGGAAAGTAAAAGGGACTTGGACGTATCACTAGGTCATTTAGAGGAGACATATAGACTAGACGTTGAAAATATGATAGGATCATACAAAGTGTTGAGACCAGAGACGTATCCGGTTAAAATGAAAATAGTTCTGAAAGCAGATATACCAATTCAAGTCGTCCTTAGGAAAACTTCATTTGCTGCCAGAAAATTATCGAGGAATTCAACATCGCGAGTGGCTTAAGATGGCATAATTAGACGAGAGTTTTCCGAATTCCAGCCACCTTAGTGTTATTGGAAAAAAGGATGGTTCAAAATAGACTATGTTGTGACTATAACGGCTGAATGACAAAAAAAAGATCTTAGGTTAGAGACAATTTCCAATGTCACTTATAGACGACGTGCTCCATAAATTCAGTCATCGAAGTGTATACGACATTGGACTTTGAGAAATGGGTTTTTTTCACGCCGATTTGAAGAGGGATCCGCAAAAGTACACCTCGTTTCGCTAACCCATTAACGCGCAATATGGGAATTTTTTGTACGTTCCGTTCGGAATTACGCAATTCTCCAGCAGTTTTTTTGCCGTTACATATTGTACACGTATTTCAACGATTTGATAAGAGATGGGGACGATGAATCATTTAGATCGCTTCGAAAGGTTTCTAGGGTTAACATCGTACTTTCGAAGATTTATTAAGATTACGCGCTTTATCGCGTTAGCCCATTGTCCAGATCTTTAACGGAAACATGCTACATTCTAAAACTAGGATATGAACAGTTATCTGCCTTTCGCAACATTTGACAAGGTAATCGCTTTCGACAGAAAACCTGTACTTAGGCCTTAATAATCCACAAAGCCATTTGACGGAGATTCACACGGGACGCAAGTCATGTTCTGCTACTGGTTGCCAGCTTTAATGCCAAAATATTTTCTGAGACTCGCCAAACTTTTCATCCAGTCGAACTATTGAGTCGGAAACCGAAACAGCCCGAAGAAAAGTATCGATTCTTAATGAGCTTGAGGTTCTTGCAATTAATCGACAGCACTTCAAGGAAGTGGGTCGAATATATTGCTAATGGAGTTATTCAAATTCTAAATTATTCACAGGACTGTAATGCGTTCACTACGACGGATGAAGAAGGAAAGACGGTCCTTTAGAGTTCAGAGATGGGCCTTATATCCATTCAGAATTTGACTTACGAATTGAACACTAAGCAGCAGGAAGTAAGATGAGACAATGCACTAAGTAGATACTATCGTGCATGATGCACGGTCAAGATACGCTTCAAACCGTATTAGAGAACAGCCAACTTAATGACACTGGACTAAAGCCAGTAGCGAAAAGTCGTGATCTAGAGCAGGCGAACATGTGACCGATTTTTATTTGAAATACGACATTCACATAAAACCACACAAAAAACTTATTTGTGGTTCAATGGATATGGAGAAAGAGATAATTGAGATGGCTCACAGACAGGGACATTTAGCTGCAAAGAAGACGAAGGACGTAGTTGAGAGGCACTTTTATATACCGAAAATAGATGAGAAGGTAGATTCAGAGCTGTGTAGAATGTATTATAGTGGAAGCGAAGAAAGGGGAAAAGAAGGGGTTTTGTCGCCGATCGATAAACCATGTAGGGCCAATGGATACAACAAAGAAAATGTACAATCATATTTTCGTTGTGGTAGATGCTTTTTCGAAATTCGTTTGGTTATATCCAACAAAAAGCACAGGAACAGAGGAAGTAATTGCTATATTAGAAAACCAAGCCGCTATTTTTGGCAACCCAGTTCGGGTAATAACAGACAGAGGTACTGCATTTACATCTAATTGTTTCAAACAATATTGCGAATGCGAAATGCGAAAATATCAACATTGGTTTAATAGCAAACGGTGTGTTATCGGTCGACGGGTGGAAACGGGACAAGTAGCAAGAGTTAACAAAAAAACTCTAAATTTCAATAATTAGACACAGATAGCTGATCGATTAGATTTGTATCGCAATTAATGAAGGGCGTAGACACAAACACAGGACCAAGACCGCAGGACAGTGAAGATGAATATTTAAATTCGGAAGACTTAAGCGGGATAGTCGCTTTGGTTGCTTAAGTCGAGTTTTTATAAAAGATGATTGTGATGTTTGTGAGTTTGTGGACTTTTATAAAAAATAAAAAACTATTAATTTAAGTGGAAACATGAACATATAACACCTAAAAAATACACATATATCTCTCTCTT
>PGFW01054405.1:0-13700 GCA_003123925.1 Haematobia irritans | reverse complement strand
TGATGCAGCTCCTTTTTTGGTAATTAATATCATATATTCTAAATATTTCCTAAAACTCAAGTTACAAGAGGAATGACAGGAATACGAATCGTAAAATATATGCTGTCTAAACCTTAACTCAATATGTCGTTATATTTTATTATTTTTCCAATTTATTAGAAACCTTACTCATCGCTTGTTACTGCCAGAAAATTTTCAACACACACACACATCATCCGGTATAACGTTAATAGGAGAAATGCTAATCGGTTTTCCGTTTCTTGGATACTAGTAAGTAGTAGGCGGATTCTCTTTGTGGTTGTTGTTGTTGTTTTTTTTATTATTCTCTTTCTCCCTCTTTGGAAAACTTAATTTTAGTCCCAGAAATTATAGTAGTGTAGACAAGCGATATGTACAAAACTTTGCTCCAATTCCCATGGTGAGATTGTTAGTCTTCGTAGTTCACTCAGACAATGGGACTCACCATTCACATTCACTTAGATGAAGAAACATGAACTGGGTGAATATGCTGCTGCATTTGAAGGAAGAACTTTTATACGGAAATGTTTCTTGCTGTAGTTGTTGTTGAGTTTCGTAGTAAAAGCAATATTTACATGAGAATGGATTTTTTTTGTTGAGTGTATGGTGTGTATGTGTCTCATGTAGTTATGCATCCGTGGAGAATAATGCAATGATCATCCCATTGATGCTTAGAAAAAAAAAATAACCAAAAATTTTTGAATTGAAATTTAAATGTATTTAAAAAAAATATTCAATAATTTTAATTAATCAAAATCAATTAGAAAAATTAATTATATCAATTAATTTTTTCATTCGATCAATTATATTTTAATTGATGTTGGTGATTGATAATTTGATTTATGCACAGAAAAAAATTTCACAAAAATTTTTCCAATTAAAATTTTAATTGAGTTTTAAAAAATATTCAATTAAAAATTTAATTGATTCAACAAATTTTGTAATTGAAACAAAAATCAATCACAAAATTAATAGTATCAATTAATTTTTTAATTGGATCAATTAATTTTTTAATTGACCTTCAATTAAGTTTAATTGATCTATCATTTCTGTGATTGAAGACATTTCAATAAAAAATTATTGGATCAATTAATTTCGTGATGGAATTTGTGGATGTATAAAATTTCAATTAAAAAATAATTGCATCATAGGTTAGGGTAGGTTAGGTGGCAGCCCGATGTATCAGGTCACTTAGACTATTCAGTCCATTGTGATACCACATTGGTGAACTTCTCTCTTATCACTGAGTGCTGCCCGATTCCATGTTAAGCTCAATGACAAGGGACCTCCTTTCTATAGCCGAGTCCGAACGGCGTTCCACATTGCAGTGAAACCACTTAGAGAAGCTTTGAAACCCACAGAATTGTCACCAGCATTACTGAGGTGGGATAATCCACCGCTGAAAAACTTTTTGGTGTTCGGTCGAAGCAGGAATCGAACACGACCTTTGTGTATGCAAGGGGCGGCAACTAAACCATTGCACCGTTGGCGTCTCATGACTAAAGAAGTTTTCTTCTGTGTAGATGTGAATGTAGATGAGAATTTGTTTGTACCATACTACCCAATGAAGTATCTTCATTACAGCACAATGAAGGAATTGGGAATTATACGATTCCTAAGTGTATTCCTTGTTTAAAACAATTCTTTCACGTTTTAAAAATTTTGACGCGAATTCGAAAAATCAAGATTGTTGGCCTCCGATAATATCATAACGTAAGTTGTAAAAAAATATATTTTTCGAAAAATCTCAAATCTCAAATTTTGTTCGAAAATTCAAAAACTTATAAATTGGAAGATAAATAATATTTACCAGAGATAAAGGTAATGTTGGTAAAAAATTTGTGTAATTTAAAAATACCTCTATTCTGTATTCTCTACTATAATAAAATTGTTTATTTGTAAAGAAAGATTTAGCGCACTGTAGCATTTAAAATACAACTACTATTTTTGCAAAACAACACAAAAAATTAAAAAAAATGTGTTTTTGCCATTTTTAATATTATATATTTTTTTCGGAGGAGTCGCTGTTCTTGTGCATTTAAGGCTTAAAGTACTTCGTAACTGTTTGTTGGTATTCAACCTATTTTAAGGATAAACGATGCGTAATGGAAGGCAATGGAGGCATCGAACTTTGTATATGATACTCTACTGGTGTAACAGTCGACATTAATGGTGCAAAGGCCATAAAAAAACCGCTTTGTTTGAGTTTTTATTTGATATTTTTTCTTACTAAGCTTATCTTTCGCATTGCGGATTGCGAAACAAAACGCTTCAAGATCTCGCAGAGTAGTTTCGAATAAAGGCCATACATGTAAAACGTGCGAGATGGGTCATTGGATCATTGTTTTGACAAATTTTTGCCTCAAAATTTCCCGGATAGAAAATAAAAAGTTTTGAACAAAATTTATCGATAGCCAATAAAAATTTTCAGAAAATTAGTCCATATTTTTTGGAGATAAATTTGTTGATAGATCAAAATTTTACTTTAAAATTCAAAAATTGACAAAATTTTTGGATCCAATCAAACAAATTCACCAAATTTACGATAGAGATAAATTTTTTGAAAAATTTTCGCATCTGTTATACGAATTTTGACAAAGCTATTCACGAAAAATAAAATTTGTGGACAATATTTCTATACAATAATTTTTGGCTGAACTGTTCGTATAAAATAGCAATTTTTGAACAAAATCGTTTCTTTACGAAACATAAAATTTTCTTACAAAAATTATTCTTAAACAGATGAAAATTCGTGACATAAATTTTCCTGTGAAAAATGTAAATTTTTTAGCAAATATGTTTTAAATATAGTATTCGTGAAAAAGATTTTCTTTATAAAATAAATTGTTGAAAAAGAAATTTCCTTAAAAAAAACACTCTTTGGACAACAGTTTTCTAATTAAAGATAAACATGTTTAAAAAAATTTTCTATAAAAAACATTTTTGAACAGAAAATTTCCTTATAAATATTAAATAATTTTTACAAACTTTTTGATAGAATAATTTTTAACAAAAAGTCTGGTTATACGAAATAAATATTTCCTAAAAAAAATAAAATTTTTACAAAATTGTTCTATAGAAATTAAAACGTTTGTTACAGCATTTTTATATTGAAGTAGTATTTTTAACCGAAAATTGATTTAGTGAAAGAAAATAATTTTGACAAAATTTTCTATGGAAATAAAACTTTAACAGAAAATTGATCTATTAGAAATTAAAATTTTGATGAACATGTTCTCTAATAGAAATTAAAATTGGTTGACAAAATTTTCAATGATAGAACACAACTGTTGAAACAAAATAAAAATCGACAACAATTTTTTTTTTTTTATATCATAACATAAAATTTTGACGAGTTTCACTTATAAAGAATAAATATTTTGACAACAATTTTATATCAAACTAAAAATCGTTAACAAAATTTTCTATAAAAATAAATTTTTTGACAAAAATCTTTCTATGGTGAAATACAGAATTTTAACATCTTTTCTGATAGATAATTAAATTTGACAAAATTATTATATCAAATAAATTCTGACACTATTTACAGAATATTTAAATATTGACAGTAACATTTTAACAAAATTTTTTTTTCGTATAGAAATAAAATTTTGATGATCAAAATTTTCTATGGAAATGAAAATTTTGAACAAAATTGTACTATAGAAGTAAAATTTTGATAACGATTTTTCTATACGAATAAAATGTTGACAAATTTTTTCAATATAAACACAACTGTGAAAAAATAAAATTAAAAAAAAAAAATAAAAAAAAAGAAATTTCACCAAAAATTTTTCAAATTAAAAAAAATTCATTTGAAGTTATTGATCAACAGTTTTGGTAGTTTAAGTATTAAAATTTTTTTGTTTTTTTTCGAAAGAAATATTCTTCTATTAAAAATTATAGAAACTTTTGTTAAGAATTCTATATTTGTTGTTTTTTGGATTTCAGTTTAAAACCATGCATTGAATGTAACTACAAAAAGATAAAATTTGACAAAACTTTGTCTATGAAAATAAATTTTGACAAGTTTTCTATATAGAATAAAATTTTGACAAAAATTTTATATCAAAAATAAAATTTTAAAACGGAAAATTTTCTATAAAATTAATTTTGACCAAACTTTTATGGAAATAAATTTTAACAAACTTTTCTATAGAACTAAAATTTTGACAAAATTTTATATCAAAATAAAATTTTGACACTATTTACAAATTTAACTATTGAAGTAACATTTTAACAAAAATTTCTCTAGAGAAATAAATTTTTGACATAAATTTTCCTATGGAAATAAACTTTAAACAAAATTGTCTATAGAAATAAATTTGATAAATTTTCTATTGAAATGAAATGTTGACAAATTTTCTATACTAAACAACAAAACTGTGAAAAATAAAAATTTGACAAACTTTCTATGAAAATAAAATTTTGACAATTTTCTTAAGAATAAAATTTTGACAAAATTTTTATATCAAATAAATTTTAACGAAAATTTTTATAAAATTAATTTTTTGGGCAAAATTTTCTTTATGGAAATTAAATGTTATACAAACTTTTCTATAGAAATAAAAATTTTGGGCAAAAATTATTTCTATGAAAATAAAATTTTGACAAAAATTTCTATATAAACTAATTTTAGGCAAAATTTTCTATGAAGATATAAATTTTGACAAATTATCTATATGTTATAAATCAAAGTTTGACAGAATTTTTAAAAACTAAAATTTGAGCAAACTTTTTCTATAAAAAAAAAAAATTAATAAAATTTTCTAAAAATATAAAATTTGGTATAAAAATAAATTTCCTTAAACTAAATAAAATTTTGACGAAAAATTTTCTATAGAAATATACTTTTTAGAAATTTCTTGTATTGAGAGTAATATTTGAAAATTTCTAGAGAATAAATCTTTTGACAATTTTCTATGGAAATAAAACTTTAAAAAAATTGCTTATATGAAAATAAAATGTTGACAAAATTATCTATAAAAATCAAAATTTAAAAATTGTCTATAAAATTAAAAATTTTACAAAATTTTCTATAAAAATAAAAATTTGATAAAACTTTCTATAAAATATAATATTATAATATAATAAATATAATATTGAATTTTTACAAAAGTTTATACAGCAATAAAATTTTGAGATAATTTTATGTAGAAAGATTATCATAAGAAAGCAAGAAAAGT
Source organism: Haematobia irritans (assembly GCA_003123925.1). Classification (NCBI taxonomy): domain Eukaryota; kingdom Metazoa; phylum Arthropoda; class Insecta; order Diptera; family Muscidae; genus Haematobia; species Haematobia irritans. The sequence goes on along the minus strand of PGFW01054405.1, from coordinate 8,496 downwards.
AGAGAAAATCTTTAATAACATGAATGCTTCACGAAAGTGACTGCGATACTTTTGAATGGTTTCTCATAGGTGGAAACCAAATTCGATAACTGGCCTCTTTCTTTTTTCAGAATATTAGACATTTGGAATAAAATTTTAATATCAACAAAATTATACCAAATTTTTCGATAGAAATAAATTTTGAAAATTTTCGATTGAAGTAAAATCTTGACAAATATTCTACAAAATAAAATTTTGACAATATTTCTTAATAACAGATAAACTTTGGCTAAGGTTTTCTTTAAAAATAAAATCGTGACAAAATATTTCTTTAAAATACACTTTTTACAAATTTCGTAAACATAATAATGTGACAAAATTTTTCTTTGCAAACTAAAATTTTCACAAATTCTTTTCTAACAATGATAATTGTGAAAAATTTTCTTTAAAAATAAAATGTTGCAAAAATTTTTTTTAAAAGTAAAATTTGACAAAGTTTCTATAAAAAAAGATGTTAAACAAATGTTTCTATAAAAAAACATTTTGACAAAATTTCCTATAAATATAAAAATTTGACAGCAATTTTGTAGAAATAAAATTTTAGCAAAATTTGGTATAAAAAAAATTTCCCAAAAAAAAAAATAAAATTTTACAAATTTTCCTAAAAAACAATAAATTTTTACAAAATTTTCTCTGAATTTAATATTTTACAATACACAATTTTCTAGAGCAAATAATTTTTGACAAAATTTCTATGGAAATAAAACTTTAACAAAATTGTCCTATAGATAATAACATTGAATAAAAAATGTTCTATATAAAAAACAAAAAACTGTGAAAAAATAAAAATTTGAACAAAATTTTCTTATGAAAATAAAATTTTACCAATATTCTAAAACAAATAAATTTTTGAGGCAAAATTTTCCTACTGAGAATAAAATTTTAACAAACTTTTTCTAATGAAATAAAATTTTGACGAAAATTTTATATCAAAACTAAAATTTTGACGAAAATTTCAATGAAATAAAATTTGAACAAAATTTTCTATTAAAAACAATTTAAAAAAAAAAATAAAATGAAAACAAAAAGTTTTTAACAAAATTTTCTATGAAAAATTAAAATGTTGACACAAGTTTCTATAAAATAAAAATTTTGACAAATTGTTCATATAAAATAAAATTTTGGCCAACATTTTCAACGAAAATAAAATTTACAAAATTATCTTATACAAATCAAAATTTGACAAGTATTGTCTATTAAAATAAAATTGAACAAAAATTTTCTATAAAAATAAACATTTTAATAATTTTCCCATAAATTATAAATTTGGTAGCAAAAATAAATTTCCTTAAAAAATTGACAAAATTTTCTACAGAAATAAAATTTTACAAATTTTTCTATTGAATAACATTTTAACAAAATTTTCTAGAGAAATAATGTTTGAACAAATATTTCTATGAGAAATAAAACTTTTACAAAAATGTCTATAGAATAAATTTTGATAAAATTTTCTATAGAAATAAATGTTGACAAAATTTTCGTATATAAACAAACTCATGAAAAAAATAAAAATTTGACACAAACTTTTCTATGAAATAAAATTTGACAAGTTTTGCTATAAGAATAAATTTGGACAAAATTTTATAATCAAAATAAAATTTTAACAAAATTTTCTATAAAAATAAATTTGGGCCAAAATGCTTCTATGGAAATTTAAATGTTACAAACTTTTCTCTAGAAATAATAACTTTGACAAAATTGTATATCAAAATAAAATGTATTGACCAAACATTTTCTGATTGAAAAATAAAATTTTGGTAAAATTTTCTAATGAAAATAAAATTTTTTCAAATTTTTCGATGAAAATAAAATTTGAGCAAATTTCTAATAAAAATAAAATTTGAAAAATTTTCTATAAATAAATTTGACAACAATTTTTATAAAATAAAATTTAATAAAATTTTCCTAAAAATATAAATTTGGTATAAGAAATAAAAATTTCCTAACACAAATAAAATTTTGACAAAATTTCTATAGAAATAAAATGTTTAGAAAATTTTCGTATTGATGTACATTTTAACAAAATTTCTAAAGAAGAAATAAATTTTTGAAAAAAATTTTTTATGGAAAATAAAACTTTAAAAAATTGGTATATGAAAAAAAAATTTACAAAGTTTTTTTTATAAAATCAAAATTTGAGAGAAAATTGTCTATAAAAAAAAAAGTTTAAAAAATTTTCTATAAAATAAAAATTTGATAAATATTCTATAATATATAATATTGATAATACATAAATATACATATTGAATTTTACAAAAGTTTATACAGCATAAAATTTTGAGATAATTTTATGTAGAAAGATTATCATTAAGAAATGCAAGAAAAGTAGAGAAGAATCTTTAATGAACATGATATGCTTGCACAAAGTGACTGCGAATACTTTCGGAATGGCTTCTCATAGGTGGAAACCAAAATTCGATATCTATCCTCTTCTTGCAACCAAAATACGCTTTTTGGGAATTCTAGTCTACTTTTTTTGTGATGCGATAGAGATATTGCCACAATTTGGAACTTCAAGTTGCGTGTAGTCCAACTGATTTTTCAAATCCTGCAGCATCCGTTCTCAGTCATAGTATAAAGCTCAACAGAGCAAGTTTTTGCCTCACATAACTATCAAATATGTATCCACTTTTCAGATCATTTTGGTGTTGTTAACGTTACCGTGTTATCCTCTGTCTTTTTTTTTAAATAAATGATTGCAATCAACTGTTGCCAACTCGTCGGCCAAGAAATTCTATCTCAAAATTTAAAGAAATTTCACCAAAAATTTTCAAATTAAAAAAATTCATTTTGAAGTTATTGTATCAGCAGCTTTTGTAGTTAGTATTAAAATTTTTTTGTTTTTTCTTCGAAGAATATTTTATATTAAATTATAGAAACTTTTTGTAAAATCTATATTGTTGTTTTGATTTTCAGTTTAAAACCATGCATTGAATTAACTCCAAGTGTATGCTTAACCAACAGAGGAAGTATGCTTGTCATAATTTATTTGGGCAAAGCCTTAGACTGCAAGATGGTTGGATGGATCGCACGTTTTGAATTACCACATTCCTACATCAGCATCGCTACTATGGCAGCAAAACTAGTCGCTACTCTAAACAAATTTACAAGCAAGCATATCCTCTTTTCCTTTGCCAAACTCAAAACATCTATTTGCAAGTGTAGTTGGCTGGGTTTGGTTTTTTGGAGGTTTCGTTACACTTGTAGTTGTAGTCCATGCATGGTTTTAAAGCTGAAATCAAAAACAAGCAATAATGATTGAAGAGAAATCAACAATAAAAACAAACAAAAATTAAAAAGTGATCTCTCTAAAGAAGAAATGTGTTGTTTTTTTATTTTTCTTCGGAAAAAAATGTTTATATTAAGTTTTTATAATTTTTTGTCAAATGCCCTGTTTTTTTTGTCAAATTTTATTTTCTTATATAATTTTTTTTTTTTTACAAAATCTAATTAAGCAGAATTTTATTTTTTAGAAAATTTTTGCAAAATTTATTCTTATAGAAAATTTTGCAAATTTTATTCTTGAATAGAAAACTTTTTGCAAAATTTTATTCTAATAGAAGAAATTTTCTGCAAATTATAAATTCTAAATAGAAACAATTGGTTTTTTTTTGCATTCTTTTTTGTTATTTTTTTAGAAAAATTTCGTACAAAATTTTAATTTCTGTAAGAAAATTTTTGCCAAATTTTTTCTTTAATAAAATATTGAAGTATACTCTTAATTGGAAGAGAATATTTTTGCAAAGATCTACTAAAAACCGTGGATGATAAAATCAAGAACTGTTACATTCTAATAAAACAGATAAAACAAATCTAACTACCATGGTTTGATGAGAATTCCTAATCAACCGTGGCAAATTTTTTTAAAACAATTTTGTTAAGAAGTTTATGTTATAGAAAATTTTTGCCAAATTATATCTATGGAAAATTTTATCTTTATAAAAGGTTTGTCAACCAATTTATCTCTGTAGGAAAATTTTGTAAAAAATTTATTCTATAGAAAATTTTGTCTAAAATTTTATCTCCATAGAAAAATATCAAAATTATATCTCTATAGAAAAATATCAAAATTTTATCTCTACAGAAAATTTTGTCAAAATTTTATCTCTATAGAAAATTTTGTCAAAATTTTATCTCTATAGAAAATTTTTGTCAAAATTTTATCTCTATAGAAAATTTTATCAAAATTTTATCTCTATCAGAAAATTTTGGCCAAATTTATTTCTAATAAGAAATTTCGTTCAACATTTTATCTATATAAGCAAAATTCTTATCAACTTTTATCTTTATAGAACATTTTGTCAAAATTTTAATCTCTATAAGATTTTTTTTTTTAGATTTTATCTCTGTAGGAGATTTTTGTCAGAATTTTATCTCTGTAGAAAATTTTGTCAACATTTTATCTCTAATAGAAAATTTTGTGTAATTTTATACCTCGATAAAAATTTTTGCAGTGGGGTTAAATTTTATTTCAATAGAAATAAATTTTTAAACAAATTTTATCTCCTATAGAAAATTTTGTCAAATTTTATCTCTTATAAGAAAAAACGGTGTTTGCAATGTCAGTGCTTAGCGATATTACACGAGATATCTAACACTGATGAGTGTGGAGCAAGCTCTAAACAGAAAGCATCCAGATTGATCAGGGACATTGATAAAAAAAATAAAAAAAAGAACAATTGACGGTGAAAATATGTTTGCACTGGAGGTATAATGTCTCTTCCAGCAAAAATGACAAAAACTGGGTCCATTAAAATTTTTACATATGTTTTTTTTTGCGGCATATTAATTATAAATAGTAAACAAATAAAACAATCGTCCTCAAATGCTTTTTGGTTGCCATGTAAGCCAGTATTAATGAACGTCCAAACAAAAAACTTATTCGTAATTCTATCCTTTCACATCCCCTCTTACTTATATTAAATTTATCGAACAAACAGCAATAAACCTAAAACAAATCAAAGAAATAATACCACCAACATTTCTCTTTGGGCTTGACCTATTGCCTGTAAATCGTGACAATAAATTTCACTAACACTTTTATTGCATAAATCAATGGAGCCAAGCTAATATTTTTTGTGCTACTTTGCCGAGAAAATAAAGTTCAAAACAAAATTTAAATCATAATGAGTGAGACATTGACAACTTTCAAGTGGCATTTCGAGTAGAAGAGGTCGAACCTTGGTCCTTTTGAAAATTGCAAACAAAGGAAAAGTTCCCGCTCATAACAATGTGAACAAATAGAGAAGTGCTGTTGGTTTTTTGTTGGGGCAACAAAGGGGATCCTATCAAACATTGGTGTATCGTTTAATGTAAGAATTATTAGTTTACACAAAATTTTGTTGAATTCAACCAAAAACTCTCAAGGATAAATATCGAAGTGGATATTGGGGAAGTATAGACTTGGGCAAGTAGTTTGAGTAATATAAGGAAAAACTATCAAATTGGAATTAACATTTTTGGTGTAAAATAGAATTTAAGATATGAATGATTAATAATCAGAAAAAAAATAATTTACGAGGGTACATCATTAGTAAGGAATGCTGGGAAAATATTTCCGCCTATCACAATACAAGAACTATAATAATTCTGAACATCCACAGCAATTCACTTTCCAAAAGAAATATTATTCGAAATTTCCTTTATGCTTAATTTAAAACAATAATGGTGAAATCTTGATGACACAATGAAGTATGCTAATATTTTGTTGTCGAATAATAACATTCATCTCCAAATAGAAATATGAAAGACAATTTCTAAATTAAAGAAGGAGAGCTAGGCGATCTAAAAAATAAAATCGACTCAGCAAAAAAATTTGGAATACTTTAAGAGGGCACGTACTTTAAGGAGCAACTTCCAACTGTCCTCCCAAAGATGTTCTTTATGTTAACTGCTCAAGAAGATATTTCAATTCAAATTTTTATAACCTGTTTTTTTCATATTTTTAAATAGGTTAATTGTAACTTTTTTTTTTGAAATAGTTTAAAAACACAGTATAAGGATTTAATATAAATGGTAAAATTGTTTAATTTTTCTAAAAAATGCTACTTCGCATTCTGGAAAAATTGCAATATTTTTAAAATATTTGAGGTCAATGGTTTCAGACAAGTCTTAGAATGCATTAAAAATCATAAAAAAAATAAAAATTATTTTTTTAATTCACGTCCAAAACACTGAAGTCGGATCATACCATAAGAAGTGATGCATAATTCAGTGCACGGCTGTGCGAAATGGTGGACATCCGTCCTATGACAAACATGTTAATTATCACTTCTTCTCCAATTATGCACCATTTCGGGATCCATAAAGTAACATTTTCACTACTTTTTTGGGCGAACGCTTTTTTTTGTTAGGCTGGGAGTGCATGCGACACCAATCTTCCCAGCAAAAACTCTCATTACAGGTAATCTTGTAGGTAAGGCCCAGGGCTGTGGAGCCGGAGTCAGAGTCGGAGTCTTGGAGTCGGAGTCGTAAAAATTTTTCTCGACTCCGACTCCGGCTAAACCAAATTTTTTAAGAACACTTCACATTTTTGTAACTAAGCAAGTTTTTACGCAAATTAGTTTCCGATTGCGTTATTCATTCGAGCAATGTACAGCATGATTTGTAAATGAAAATCACTTCCAATTAATTACGGCTATCTTTTTAATGTTTCCTCTAGAATGTTAGAACTAGCAGATGGCTGAATTCGATCCGTTTTAATGGCCCATATCAATTTATTTGAAATATTCGAACAATCGTAAATTAATTTTTTTTTTATTTTATTTTAAGGTCATATACATATGTGGAATATTGACAGAAAATTTTTCAAATTGTTTTTATAGAAATTTTTGTCAAAACTGAATTTCTATAAAGAGTTTTTTGTCAAAATTTTTTTGTATAGCAAATTTGTCAAATTTTTTTCTATAAAAAATTTATTCAAACTTTTAATTACTATAGAATATTTTTTTTCTTATAGAAATTTAGTCAAACATATTATTTTCTTATAGAAAATTAGTAAACAATTCTTGTATCTCTAAGAATATTTTTTGCAAATTTTATTTTATAGAAAATTTCAAAATTTTGTTTGTTACAAAAATTTTTTTTTTTAATTTTAATTTTCTATTGATAATTTTATTCTATAAAAATTCTAAGTCAAATTTATTTCTAAAGAAAAATTTGCCAAAATTTTATAGTAATAGATTCTCTTATTAGAAATTTGGTCAAAATTTTATTTCTACAGAAAATTTTGCCAAAAATTTTTAGTAATAAATTTTTTAATTGGAAAATTTGGTCAAATTTTATTTCTATAAGAAATTTAGTCAAATATGTTGTTTCTGTAAGAATATTTTGCGAATTTTATTCATACCAATTTTTTTCTAAAATTGTTGTTTTTATTGATAATTTTTTCAAAAATTTATCCTAGTAAGGAACAAGTAAGCGAAAAAGTCTAAATCGGCGGGGCCAGACTATATTATACTCTGCACCACAATTGTAGATCGTAAATTTTCGTAAACCATACTCACATTCCGTCAAATTGTTGGGTGCTATATATAAAAGGTTTGTCCAAAATACATTAAAATATACTCGATTTGACAGAATTTGATAGACTTTTAACCAAATCTATAGACTCAAAATTTAAGTCGCTAATGGACTAGGTGGAACTACCAAATGTTTAGTAAAATATGGAACATTATAATCTGAAGCAATCTTAAGTAAACTTCGCAAAAGTTTATTTAATGTTATCGCTCGATATATATGTATTAGAAGTTTAAGAAAATTAGAGTCATTTTTTCAAAGCTATTCGACTAAGCAAGTGGCGATTTTACAAGGAAATGTTGGGTGATTTTGACCATTTTTGTCCGAAATGCGAGAAAAAGACATATATACTGGAGCTAATATCTAAATCTCAGGACGATTTTAACAAAATTTGGGCACGCATAGCCACAATGCTAATTCTACTCGCCTGTGCAAAATTTACAACTAAATCGAGCAAAAAATTAGCCCCTGTGGTCATGATGAGTGGTAAATCGGGCGAAAGCTATATATGCGGAGCTATATCTAAATCTGACCGATTTCAAACCAAATTTGGCACGCATAGCTACACATGCTCATTCTACTCCCTGTGCAAAATTTCAATTAAAATCGGAGTAAAAGATTGGCCTCTGTGGTCATATGAGTGTAAATCGGAGCGAAAGCGTATATAGTTGGGAGGCTATATCTAATGCTGAACGCGATTTGATGAATGTGCAAGTTTTTTCGAGAACTCATAAAATATTGGGGATGTTCGGATTTGAAGGAAGATCGGTGATATGCACGCCAATTATGACAGATCGGTGAAAAATATATATGGCAGCTCATATCTAAATTGAACCCATTTTTTCCAAAATCATACGGATCGTCTTGAGGCCGAAACAGGACGCCCTAAAACAAATTTTGGGACAATCGGAACTAACACTCGAGTGTACTTTGCACACA
>PGFW01054381.1:251-11286 GCA_003123925.1 Haematobia irritans | reverse complement strand
GAATTTCCACCGAAACAGTTTCAAAATGTTCTGAAAATTTCGTTTTTCCATAGGGAATGTTCAGAAAATGTCTATTTCTATAAAAAAAAAAATATAAAAATTTCCATTTTTCTAAGAGAGAAATCTTCTATCACAACTTCTCCCCGATCTTCTAAATGAAATTTTATCATCATCATTTTATTGAATTCGCCATAGAATTTACATTTCCTCGAAAAATTTCGATCTATAAATAAATTTCTGAAAAACTTTTATTATCGATAGACATTCGTCGAAATTTAAATTCATAAGTGAAATTGTTCTTGAAAATTTCGTGTCTATAGAAACGTTGTTTTGAAGGGAGCCACCGTGTGCAATGGTTAGGATGCCCTCCTTGGATAGCACAAGTTCGGGGTTCGTCGATTCCTGCTTCGAAGCGAGACAACAAAAAGTTTTTCAGCGGTGATTATCTCACCTCATGGTAATGCTGTGACATTTCTAGAGGGTTTCAACAGCTTCTCTAAGTGGTTTAACTGCAAGTGGAACGCCGTTCGGACTCGGCCTAAAAAAGGAGGTCCTTGTCATTGAAGCTTAACATGGCGAATCGGGCACACTACAGTGATAAGAGAGAAGTTCACAACTGTGGTTATAAAATGGACTGAATAGTCTAAGTTGAAGCCTGATACATCGACGCTTGCCACCTAAACCTAACCTAACCTAACTGTGTTTGAAAACCTATTCTATTAGAACTTATTCGTTGACCAAATGATACTGCTATTCAAGAAATCTTTTCCTGAAAAGTTAACTTGTATACAAAATTTCTCTGTTTATAGGAACTAAATTCTGAATTTCATTGCGTAGGATTTTTGATTGAAAATTCTATAGGAAATGTTGAACAAACTTCATTCTATGGGATTATTTTCTAATTTTCATTTCTAAAAGAAATTTTTATGAAAATTTAATTTCTTTGTGCTGAAAATTTCTATAAGAAATTTTAACTGAACAATTCATTTCAAGATTTTATTGAGGATGTTCATTTTTATAGAATTTTTCTGAATTTCTTTTGTTAGGATATTCTTATTGGAAAATTTCATATTCAATATTTTCTGAAAAGTTTTGTTTTTCGTATGATTTTTATTTAAAATTTATTCCTATATGGAAATTTTCTGAAAATTGAACAAATCTCATTTTTTTCTAAAAATTTCAGCTTCTATAGTAATATTCTTTCTGAAAATTTTATTTCTATAGGAAATTTCCTGAAAATGTTATTTCTAAAGGAAATTTGCTGAAAATTGTTATTTATATTAAAAATTTTCTGAAAATTTCATTTCTATAACCTTTTTTTTTAAATCCCACTGCTTAAGAAATATTCTGAAATTCTAACCTTTATACGAAATGTATGTCAAAATTTCACTTTATTAGCAAATATATTTTAAAATAGTCTTTTCTATAAGTAAATTTTCTGAAAAATTTCGTTGTATAGCGATAACTCTATGTTGTAAAATTCATTTGCCCTGATAGGAAAGTCTGTTGAAAATTTCATTTCTCTAGGAATTTCATTCTATAACGAAATTTTTTAAGCAATTTAAATTTTATAAATTTATAAAATTTAATTCGTAATAAGAAATTATATATAAGAATTAAGCGTGAAAACAAAATTCCTATAAAAATGGAATATTGCTATAGAAACGAATTTTGTGAAAATTCGCTATAAAAAATGGAATTTTGACAAAAATTTTCTATTTTTGTGAAATTTTGTGAAAATTTTCTATAGAATTAAATCCTTGAGAAATTTCACTCTGAAAAATAAAGTTGCAGAAATTTTTCCTAAAGGAAATGGAATTTAAGAAAATGTTCTAGTAGAAAAACAAATTTTATGAAAATTTCGTTTCTATAGAAAACCTCAATTCATATAATGAAATTTTCGAAAATGTTCATTACTCTTAGCAAATTTCTGAAATTTTTTCTGTTAAAAATCTTTCCCTGTGAAGTTTTTTTTTTCGGAAAATCTTCTCAAATTTTTTTGCTATAGACAGATTTGCTGAAAAATTCTTATTGTATTTATGTTATTCATTTTAATTTTATGAACGTTGAATTTTTTTAAAAAAATTTCATTTCAACAGAATATTTTTTTTGAAAGAACTTTTTTATAGTCCAAATTGTTCTGAAAATTGTAAAACTGTAATAAATTTTACAAAACTTAAACCATAGGAAAATTTTGCTTAATCTCTTTTCCGTTAGAATTCCCAAAGTCTATAGGAAATTTTCAAAACTTCATTACTTAGCTAATTTTCTGACATTTTTTCTGTAAAAATTTCCGCCTGTCAAGTTTCGGGAAATTTTTCAAATTTTTTTGCTATAACGAAGATTTGCCTGAAAATTTTATTTATTTTCATTATTATTTGTGAAAACTTTCATATCTATTTGAATTTCTATTTAAAAATTCATTTCTAGCAAGATTGTTTTTTTTTTAACTTTTTTTCTATTCAGCACAATCATTTCTGAAAATTGCTAAAACTATAAAAATTTTACAAAATTCAAAACCATATAAATTTTTGTCATACTTTTCTGTTAGATTCTTAAACAAACTATAAAAAAATTATATAGTTGTTGCTTACTTTTACAACCACTTGGTGAAAAGCTGATTGTGACATAGTCATACTATTATCCTGTTTTTTATCGATTTGTATTTGTGACTAAGCCTTATATGGTATAATTAGAAAAAAAAATCAATTTGATTTTGTATTTCCGGTTATCTCTTATAGATATACAAAAACCACACTCAACACACAGACCCACTTGTATATATATTTACAAACTACACACTTTTTTATTATAAAAAAAACCCAGGAGAATTTCTTTCTTTGTATGAATGCATTCCGTCCTCCATTATATTTCCCTTAGAATATATTCATTGTTAGAAAGGTTTCATTTTCGTTTGTTTCTTGGAGTTTTGTGTGTTTTTTAGTTCGTATAAGAAATCCATTGAATTGAAAAATATGTGAACAGCCTTCGTACAATGAGATTTATGGTTGACTCTCTTCATGCAAGCAGTTGCAATAGAAAAAGTGTACATATTCCACCATGATTGAGTGACAGCATCCTGCATATAGCCAAATGTCTTATGGTCCATAGTACGTTCTGTTCCATTTTTCAAGGTCTTGAAATAAAAACTCTAGCAAATGATTAGTGAGCTAGTTAGGAGAAACGAAAAAAAAAAAGAAAAAATTAATTAAGTCTAAGGAAATTTTATACAGAAATGAAATTTTCATATATCATACGATAAATAAACTTTTAAAAAATCTCCTTAAAAATGGAATTTTCTGAAAATTTCCTAACGAAATAAATATTACAGAAAATTTCCTACAGCAAGTAAATTTTCAGAAATTTTCCTTAATAAATTAAATTTTCAGAAAATTTCCTATAGTAATAAAACTTTGACAAAAATTCGGTATATAAAGGAAATTATAAGAAAATTGCCTATAGAAATTGAAATTAGTGAAAACTTCCTATAGAAATGAAATTTTCTATAGAAAAGAAATTTTCCAAAAATTTTGAAAATTTAAGCTGAAATTTTCAGAAAATTTCCTATAGAAATGAAATTTTCAAGATATTTTATACAGAAATGAAATCTTCAAATAAAAACCCTACGAAAATGAAATTTTCAGAAAATTTCCCCAAGAAATTAAATTTTCAGAAAATTTCCTATAGTAATAAAATTTTGCCAAAAATTCGGTATATAAAGGAAATCATGACAAAATTTCCTATAGAAATTGAAATTTATGAAAAATTCCTATAAAAATTAAATTTGCAGAAAATTTTCTATAGAAAAGAAAATTCTTACAGAAATGATTTTCAAAAATTTTTTTATTAGAAATAAATTTTCAGGAATTCTTATAGAAATGAAATTTCAGATTTTCCTATAGAAAAGAAATAATTTCTTACAGAAATGAATTTTCATAACATTTTTTATAGAAATTAAATTTCAGGAAATTCTGGTATATGAAATGAAATTTCAGAAAATTTTCCTATAGAAATTTAACTGTTTTATAAAACTTCCTATAGAAATTACATTTTATAAAAATTTCCTAGCAGAAATAAATTTTCAAAATTTCCTATAGAAATTAAAGTTTAAAAAAATTGCCTATAAAAAATTAAAATTTCAGAAAATTCCTATAGAAATACATTTTCAGAAGATTTTCATAGAAATGAATACTTTCAAAAAATTTCTTATAGAAATATATTTTTGAGAGAATTTAATTGTATAATTATTATGAAATTAATAAATATTTTTCCATACATTTTAATTAAAAATGTTGACATGTATTAAACTCATTTAAGTGACTTCCGCTTTATATGTGTTATTAATGATATGATGCCAAAAATTGAATTACATATAATGGCTTTTTTTTGGACTTAACTCTTTAATATGAAAAGAGTAAGAAATATAGCATTGTGGTTTAGGAAATAATTGATAATTGAACATCTTAGCTCGATCTCAAGAGACCAGCCTATCTTGATATTCCCACATCATCGCTTTCTACACAAAATCGCCCGAAACCACTATATTCGTGATATTATCTATGGTAAGTAATAGGACATCATTGGCGTATTTGTGGTGTGCATTTGAATCCTTCCTGCATATTAAAACTAAAACCACTCACACACACACACACGCATTTCATATATACTCGTAATATAACATTACATAGCCTTGCGTTGCAAGGAGCGGTCTAGATTTCAATGCGTAACCAAGGCGCCCAGTGATTCCTCTACCATGACACCAAACACCATTGCCGATAAACTTTTAACAAAATTGTGTGGTTTATGTAATTTACATTTAAATATCTGCTGCAGAAGTTCGAAATATTATAATTAAAAATATCGCATAAATTTTATGTGTATTAGTAATACAAATTCATAGAAAGGCTGAATGAAATCATAATTAATTGAGAATTTTAATCTATCTGAAGATAGTGTGGTGTGTTACTAAACAAGTGATATCTACAATGAAACCAACAGTATCTTATTTTAATTTAGTAACATACCCTAATGTTTGCAACAAAGTGTTTTCTTAGCGAATATATTCGGTAGAATTAGAGCACGTAACGGTAATAAGAAAAAGGAAACAAAATTGTTCAATCGATAAGGTGATGAATAAAATAAATTAAAAATATCTTTAATTTGATTTGTTTTGTATACACTAATCCACATAGTGTCAGAGGTATAATAAGTTTTGATCTGCCAAAAAATGATGCCTACCAGAAAATTGATTTTAGACCCCATAAAATATATATCAATCGGCTCAAATCACCTCCTGAGTCGATCTAGCGCTGCGTCTCCCGTCGTCCGTCGTCCCTACACTGTATTTGTTGCTTCACAGGATTCCGCCGCTATTATTAACCGATTTTGATGAAAATTTGGTACAGGAGTTTTTTGGGCCACACTGACAAACCGCTATTGAATTTGAAGAAATCGGATCAAACTTAGATAAAAAGCTCCCAATAGAATGTCGCCCGATTCACCAACGTGTCACTTTTTTCTAACCGATCGTCGTCAATTTAGCACAAAAATAATCTTCTCCTCACCCTTTAAGTCTGCAAATTTCATCGAAATTCAGTTCAGATTTAGATATTAGCCCCATATATATATATCGGCCCCGATTTTCAAATTTGACCATTAAACCCTTATTTATATTAACCCATCCTTACTCAAAGTTGGCTAATTTAATCTTCTAAGCACATAACTATATGCACAAAAAATCATCGAAAATCGGTTTAGATTTACTTATAATCTTCCATGATATATGTAGCCGCCCGATTGTTTCTAAAAAATTTGCTATCAACCCTTATTATCAACGATAGCACTTCAAATTTGCCAAATTTATCTCTTTATAGCACTAACTTTATGTGCAAAATTTACGAAATCGGTTTAGATTGATATATAGTCCCATATATATGTATAGCCCGATTCCAAATGTTGACCATAGAACCCTTATTTATTATCCGATCTTACTCAAATTTGCTCGACATTCCTCTAATAAGTTACTTAAACTGATATGTGAAAAAATTCGTTTAGATTTAGATACTAGCGTCACATATATGTATCTCCCGATTTGAAAAATTTGCCCCTAATAACCTTTATTTGACCATAGGCTAATTTCTTTAACTAGATCTTACTCATAATTTTGCACAGGAACCTTTTGGGGTATAATCAACCCCACCAATATTATGCAATTGGACAGATTACTATTAGCTTCCAGTATATATGCACGCCCAAATTGGTCATAAACCTTATTATTAAACAATGTTACCAAATTTCAAATCTGACTGTACTAATCCAATCGTTTTTATACCGTACTTGCTAGCTCTTATATAAGAATATTGCATCGATTTACAATTTGGATAATTTACCCATACTAATTGAGCTATTTTCTCTTTTTTAATAATGGGCTCAGATATTAGTGCTCATTACAACTCCGTAGCTGCAATATCAACTACATCCGGTTGCTAAAGTAGAGGAAAGTTCCCTAGTATTTAGATTTCTTCGAATCTTTAGCGCTCTGTAGCAGACGTTAGGGCCAACAATGTACGGGATACTTTTCACTCATAACACAATTTGTAATTAATTTTTACATTTTGGTGCCTAGCAGAGGAAAATTAGAAGCCCGCCAAGGCTAGATTTTTAACAGACGAAGTGGAACAAACAGTTACCACTCGTTCCAAAAAAAAAATACTAACAAATTAGAAATTCCACAATCTACAAATATCTATAGAAATTTTGTCAAAACTTTATCCTGTAGAAAATTTTGTCAACATTTTATTCTACAGAAAAGTTTTTTCAAAATTGTATTTCTATAGATTTTTTTTTTTTAAAATTATATATACAAAAATTTCTCAAAATTTTATTTCTATGATTTTTTTCTCAATTTATATTTCCATAAATTTATTCTCAAATTTTAATTCTATAGAAAAAATTTCTTCAAAAAAAAAAAATTTTTATAGAAAACTTTTTCCAAATTTTATTTGTATAGAGATTTAACAAAAAAAAAAAAAAAACTAATTTTGGTAGAATTCTAACAACTGGGCTATATCCGTGGTGGCTAATACAAATTTTATTTCTAGGTTATATAAGTAGCATTTCATGTTTAATAATAAAGTACTAGAACCAATTGTTTTTTTGTAAAATTGTTTAAATAACGTAAAATATTTTAGGAAAACATTGTTGGGAATTATGGAAAGTAGCAGAACTTTTTCCCTTGCAACACTGACTATGACTATACAGATTGAGACAAAGCCACCCTAAACATGTGTACTCCTTAATTTCTTAAATATGCCAACTGCCGTTTATTCTCCCTACCTATATGTTCCCCACAAATGCTTATAATTACTAGTTTATTACTTGTTTAGTTATTTATATTTTATTTTACTTAAGGTTGATTAGGTTTACCATAGTCTGTTTTTGGGCTTACTTACGTTAATCTGTCATTGTGATACCAATATCTAACTACAAATACTTAGTACGTATAGACATTTCTAGTCTTGTGTTAACCTTTGAACCCACCCGATTATTTCCTTTCTTGAATCAAATTATTATTTGCAAAAAAACTTTAGCAGACTGCTTAAGTTAAACATTTTCCAAGTCACGCCTGTAATCTTTAAAACTAACACTCCTAAAATATTAGATGCGGACATGAACCCTTGTCTCTTACAACCCTGTATTCTTCCCATCGGATATTCGCCTCACAACAGCTACTCACGCCCAGTATGATATTGTAGCTAGCCAGGTACATATCAATAGATTCCAGTCCCCTGGAATATGTAAGTAGGCCCTAGCTTGCTAACTCACCGCTTCGCAGTCCCTGGTTTGTACCTGTAGGTTAGATTAGAGTTAGGTAAAGTGGCAGCCCGATAATGGGATTATCCAGGCTCACTTAGACTTTCAGGTCCATTGTGTACCACTCGTAACTAAAATACCTACTACATATGGCAATAGCTTCTAGTTTTAACCGCTGAACCTTTCCGACTGATTTTTTTTCTCGCTGCCGAACCAGTGTTCCAAAAACATAGCAGAGCGCTTAATTAACGTTTCAGATCCGCCAGTAATCTGAAGCTAATATGCTCCTAAAAGTTGCTTGCCTTTACCAAAAGCAGACACTCACACAAAAGTGTTTAATTGATTGTTTTTACCTCCGCATCTATATGACAGCCTCATAAAGTTAGATTCTTTGAGGTTAGGATTTCATGCATTAGTATGACCAGATCACGTGGATTTCAGACATGTTCAAAGAGAAACGATGCTCAGTATGCTTTGACATTCATTCATGCAATAGACATTACTACGAGCCACAACGTCGATTTTCATGTGAATGGGCCCTAAGAAAATGCAAAAATCCGCTATTTTTATCGACAAATGTTTGTTCACGATGAGCTCCATTTCTGGTTGAATGCACGTAAATAAGCAATTGCACGCATTGTAGTAAGAGCCAACCAGAACCGTTCAAGAACTGCCCATCCATCCCGAAAAATCACTGTTGTGGGTTTGTACGCTGTTAATCATTGACGTAGTTTTCAAGATGCTGTTGACTCAACGTTACGGTGAATGGCCGATCGCTATGTTCCGATGCTACAACTTTTGTTCCAAAAATGAAGAACGAACGTTGGTTACATGTGGTTACAACAAGATGGCGCTACATGCCACCAGCTCGCGATCTATGGCCATTATGGGAAAACTTCGGAAACAATTCATCTCAAAAATGGACCGGTAAGTTGGCCACCAATACAGCGATTTGACGCCTTAACTATTTTTGTGGGGCTACGTCAAGTCTAAGTCTACAGAAATAAGCCACCACAGATCATTCCGCTGTTGAAGAAACATTCGAAGAAATCGGCTATCGGCACGAAATGCCTCGAAAAAAGTTGGCGCCAAAATTGACTTTCGAGAGATGGACAACCTAAGACGCAGTCCGTCACATCTTAATGAAAATCATCTTCAAAAAGTAAATGTCATGGCGCCCATCTAAACGTTCAAATAAAGAACCGATGAGATTTGGCAAATTTTATGCTTTTTTTTAAAAAAAAAAAGTTTCAAGCTCTTAACAAGATCACCCTTTTACAATAGTCTCTATACCTCGCGCCAATAGTTTTGCCAAAATCGCTAATCAGCAAGCGTTTTTTCCCGTTCATCAGCAGATATCAGGAGTGAGATCGATATCTGAGCGTCTCTGGAACATTAGTATCTAAGTGTTCCGGGTTAATTTGAAAAAAAAAAAATTGTGCCATATTGCTGTAGTGGTTAAACCCTTGCAATTCTCCATCTAACATTTCCATCAATAACATCCTTCCCTCAGCATATTCATGATACTTAGGGACATACCAACAAATTCTATTTCCCCTGAATATGTAGTATTCCCTTATCTTTCAAACTCATCCTTTCTCATCCCTTTACTTCCTATCCCATTCACCCATATAGATTAATATTTATTTCATCCATTCATTATATATTTTCTTCATGTTTATGTATTCCTTTTTCTAGTTTTATTTTAATCACTTATTCCAATTTATTTTATTGCATGTTACTTTTCTGATTTATTATTATTAATCTTTACTATTTTTTTTATATCTCAATTTCCCACCTTTCTTTATTTCTTTACTATTTATTATTAATTTCTCTATTTCTATATTCTCTTATTCTTTTATTTTTATTTATTATACGCCGAACCCCACTTTGTCCATCCAATTTTAAGCCATCATTTAGTAAATCTAATATATTCTTATTCCCTTTCTTGGTGCACCACGCCTCAACTGTTGTGTTATTATAAGTCTCAAACTTTTTTTCAAAAATTTACTCTCCAATTTTAAATCCACTACGTTAGGAATCTCATTATTTATACCCTAACTTACCTAACTTTTTCTACCACATGTATATCTTCAATCTCTTATCTATCTTTTTTTTTCAATCATCTTTTTTTCCCAAAATTTTTTATAATTCTAATTATATTTGCAGCATACTGTATTAATTTTAATTTTTCTCTCTTCTATATTTCTATCTTATAAGTATCATCAATATCACACATATCTCTAATTATCTTATATATGTCTTTTTCTATTTTTTTAATTCGCTTCCACCTAGATCGTATTCAACTACTTCATTATCTTTATTATAACATCTCTCTCATCTATCTATTTTTTTATTCCCTCTGACTTTTTTCCTATTTCCTTTTACTTCTATTATATTCTATCCTTTCTTCTTCTCTCTGTCATTATTATGTCGTGTGTCATCTTTCTCTTTCCAATATAATCCATATATGTTTTTTTTTTTTTTCCCCCTCATGTCCTACTTCACCAAAGCTAATTTTCAATTACCCCTTATATGATATATTCTTAATTTTCTCGTTGTATTTGCTATCTTTTCATTACTTATTTACTTAATTTCTTCTTTTAATTTTACCCCATATTACCATTTCTTCTGCCCATTTATTCACTCATTCCTTAATTCTCCTCTATTATTATATATCTTCTTATTTTTATTTAATTTCCCCTACTTCCATTATCCTAATTTCATTCTTTTTATTCATTCATTTTTTTTATTCCCTTTCTTTCTTATTGTTTTAATCCATTAAGTACTCATATCAACTAGTCCAAATTAATAGTTATATAAACTTCCTCTCTTAGTCAGTGGCTTGTCGAGAATGGGTTACCTTATCTTGGTTCAATTTTCTTTGTTCTAGTTAACCCCAGTTTAGATCGATGTCAAATATATCCTTCATTAGCATTGCGGTTCCTTAACAATCTCTTCATTGTCCAATAAGCTCGAATATAACAATTATTGTAATCATCATAATTCATAACTTGTTCTTCACATTTTAATATGATAAATGATCTATACTTTGATATCCAGCCTGCACTGAATTATTATGACAGGGTTGGTTCTAACATAAAAAAACGGTGAATTTTGCACACCAATCTCACACGGATGCTATAAAAAACCAGACACTGTATTTTTCAATTTTTATTAGTAGTGCTTATACTAATCAACTATATAAATACTAATTTTTGTT
>PGFW01054375.1:2548-19569 GCA_003123925.1 Haematobia irritans | reverse complement strand
TATATGTTGACATTTAATGAGCCCAAGATCCACCAAGTGTCATTCGAGGTCTATTATTGCACTAGAAGTGCAAAAACATACAGATCCATCAGAATTCAGCCTTCCGCTTGCTTGCCCTTAGGTTTGCTTGAGTTAGGTTGAAAAGAGGATTTAGGTTAACTTGTCTCATGTAGGCAGACATTCACCTAAGCCGACATTCGGCTTAACATTCGTGCACTAGCAAGTGACTGCATTCGCTAGAAGGTATGACCGCAATATAGTCACTACCATTACAGCTAGTTTTCTGCAATGGATTACTCCGTTTTAAGCGACAGGATTACAGTTCCTACCGTTACAAGGGATCACTAAAAGTGATTATCTAATTTGTCACTCTCATGACAGCTGGTTCTCTGTATTTGGTTGACCCGAAATGAGTGAAAGAATTCCAGTTCTTTAACGTTCGAAGGATGCTAGTAAGGATTGCAGCACCATACGGTAAACAAAACAGAGATCTAGAATGCAGTTAAGTTGTAGAGCTTTGTGAACGATCTATAGAAATGTTGGAAAGAAGGATGGCGAAGGAATGAGTGAATTGAAGTATATTTGAATTAATTTATTTGAATGTGGCCTTGTGAAACGATTCTATAGAATTAATGGAAAGAAGGGATGGCGAAGGAATGAGGTGAATTGAAGTTATTTTCTTGGTATTTTGGTTCCCTGAAACTGGAGTAAGTCTTTGGGTTAGCTCATAACAATGGTTTTGCTCTGCTGTCGTCGCATGTGATAACTTTGGCGTTCTATTTATCATCTCTCATTTGCTACTAATCCGAACGGATGATTCGGCATAGCATGACCCAAAATTTCAATATATATGTTGTAAATTTGCCTAACCGTGGAAGCAGAGTCATTAGATCCCGCTTATTATCAAATGTCAAGGATTAGCAGCAATCAGCTGTTGCTTAATTTATTTTTCCATGTGTTTTTTTTGGAAATGAATTTATTCTTACCTGTTGGCAACGTGACGCGTGCTGTTCAAAGAGATATAAAATCTTGTTTTTTTTAACATTAAATTGAATAAAAGAGTTTTGAATTCATATAAAAACAAATAATCTCTCGGGAACACTTATTTTGAAATAAATAATTTCTCACTCACCAAACAAAACTTAAAAATTCGCCACATTGGTGTCAGGTGTGGGGTTTTCGTTCGAGTGTAAGTTTATACTCTACCACCTTGACAATAACCTCAAAGGTTGAAGATTCATTAATTGCCATCAAAAAAGAAACAGCAGCGTTCTACGGATGACGATCTTCGAGATAATACCAATCTAGAAACTAACACTTTCAGAGAATCCATTGTATGCTCGCTTGTGGAGCATGGGTTGCCTGCGCCATCCCCGAAATTCTGGTGGTTCTAATTGCTTCCGCGTGAACTCGAAAACTTTAAAATGAAATAGAACAGAAAATTTGAGATGCAGCAGCTCTCTTTTGAAGAGCCGTTGTGGTAAGTTTGGAACAAACAGATTACAATGCTGCTCTCAGCATTTTTCCGTCGTCACAGTGGTCTACAGCAAACTCATCACGAAGTATGCAGTCTACCTGCTGCACTGGCTTACTAGCATGTCTACATATGACTTCCAAAAACTTAGCTGTAGTCATCGAACTCAACGTTTCATGCATTTAAGCGCAGCCCCAAAGTCTGCTCTGGTTACTCTGCTAAATTACCCAGCAACACTACCACCCCATGTGCAGTTACCACCTCATATGTTGGACATTCCTCATCCTGATTTTCGTAACAACAACAGCGTCTACATGAATGCAACATTTATAACTCTTTCGCTATCGTCTATCTGCCTCACTAAGAATGCTGGTCACCTATATGTTGGACCCAACACAACAACAAATTATAAATCAGCAGCTGTCTATATCGAGTGTAATTCTCATAACAAGGTGATATTTCACAGAGCTGTTAGTCACAGTAACCACTGGATCTATAATCGAAACAGCTCACGCCTCGTCCCCTCAACCACCATCCAAGAACATCACATAAGTCTTCATGGTCGCGCTTTCAATGAGTCTCTCTTCTTACGTGGCAAATCTCCATGGTCTGGATTACGATGCTCTTGAGAGCAACATCTAGATTTTTATGGTGGACAGAAGGGGAAAAGGTTATGGCAGTGTATATCCACATTTAAGAGAAGTATGCTCTTCGGCTGTTCTGCAACTTTGCTACCGACCGATTCCCTCATCGGGCAGAGCTTGCGTCAAACCTTATGACGAGTCACGATTTACAGTGCATGAGCAAATTTGATTTTCAGGAATTTAAACGCAGAACTCAAGGGCCAAGGGAATTCTTTACCGAATTTGCCTACTGCACTTTGAGTTATTGTCTATTGCGCTATCAATCGCTCCTAAGTTCATATGTAGATGATTTGCTGAAAAAAACAATTTATGAGATTTGCGGTTTAAAAGATCCGAACTAATAAAATTAAGTGGTACTGGTCACCTAACACAATTAACAAATGCTTTGGTCTGTAGCTGAAGATATTCAAGTCAGGACCGAACGCTACGAAACAAGGACCTATATTACTGCAGGTCGGACATACCCCATCGGATGGTTGCGACACCAGAGGTCATCATTCGGAAACTCGAGAATTTGCTTCGGCCTTGGGAGCAAAGGCACGAGTTATCTTTTACTAAAGTCCACTGCCTTAATAGCAGCTTGTTTTAAAACGCCTTCAACCAGTAACTCCACATCCCCGAACACGCAGAGATTCCGTGAGATTATGGCCTACGTTCTTACCAATCCGGAAATTTGTGTAGCTTACCTGTGTGGGATGACAGAATATTCGAACTCCGTGCTTATGAATGCACGTTACACAGCGTGCTGTTCCACGTCCCTATGTTCTACAAGCTTTCTGTTGAACCACCCACGACATAAGGCATGATCTTGAAATAAAAATTCGAACATGCCTTACTTTTGCCGTTCTAAACAACACTTTAGTCACCAAAAACGAGCGTTAAAGCTATACGCGCCCTTTCATGATTTTTTTTATAAATTGCAGGGAGACAAAATCGATCATTCCTAAACGGGTTCAGGCAAGATTCCCGACGACTTTTTTCCGCTTTCTGTTACTAGACTTTACACAATTAACAAATTCAAAATTTCTAAATACGAAGACGAAGGGATTTTTTGGTTCAGTACTGATGTGACCTATTTCCATTGTTTCATGTTGTCAAGTAAAATAACAAATGCATTAGCTTGGGGAAGGAGGTCGTTAGACACCAGCCTTTCATGGATATTTCCTTGGTTATAACCGATTTGGTAAGTAACTTGCAAGACCATTGGACAACTATTTTAAAGCCGACGAACTATACTCGATGTCCTCATGCAGCCATTGTGGATCTTCAGGAAAGAAATATCAAACAATCTGTTTTGGAGAAACACAAACCTAATATTATGCGACTTCATCTAAATCGATACGAATCTCTACACAACACCCATTTGAAGTACTTATCCAATAAACAATCTAAACACTTAGACTTTTGCCAAATTACATGTCTTGAAAAAAATTGAAAACCGAAAATCAATTTATCGTAGATGGTAACCCTGGTTGCAAGACAGGGAACCATGTACAAATGTCATTTCGGTAGCTTAATCTTGCCTCTGTTGGCCGGCAGAGGATGATAACAGGTTTGAACGATAAGATGTTACAAAGACAACACAAGCAGAAATTTTCTGCACAACTGCACGTCTTAATTCTCTATCGAGAGGGTGATAGTTGAATACACTCGCGAATGAATACGAGTACATTCCAAACTCTCTTTAGATCAAGAGGCACTTTAATGGTGGAGAGAGAAGGTTTTACATGTTTTTTTATTAATCTGAACAATTCGTAAAGTGTTGCCATTTATTATTTGATACAGGTGTCACGTTGTATCTTTAATTCACGGCAATCCATAGCTTACCAAAGAAAAACAATTACAAAAAATCAGTGAAGATGATTGGCGGGCATTACAGGTTACAATCTTTGAATCACAATTGGAAAAGTTATTTTACCTTCAATAGATGGCTTACGTTTCCACATGATTTTTATTGGCTGTGAGTGTTCAGTGCCCCCCATTCTAGGTTGATTGACTTTTTATCTGCAACAAATGCAAAATTAAATTTGGAAATGATCTATGTATGGAGTTGCGGACGTCTGCGTAGTAAAAATTAATTTACCTAAATTCATGATTGGGTAAATCACAGTTTTTTTTGTTGGATACCGTGCACACTTCCTCCCACACTCCGATACTTATATCTGAGCAGTAACCGAAACCAGAAAGTCAAACATTTAAGTATTGGAATGATTAGAAGCAAGCAAGGATATTGTACTTAGGCAAATTGGGGTGATGGATCTTTGGATAGAACCCTATTTACTTACTAGGAGGATGAAAAACAAATACCCGTTTCGCTTAATTAACCCACCCAATAGTATTTTGATCGAGCCTACCTATTTGCAAATATGACTTTGGACAGTTAAGTATACCCAGTGGAAGGTCACTGGAAAATTGATGAGGCCGTGGAATTACAAATAATTTAAACGAAAAATGTACCTGTTTAACGATTTGCCTGAAGACTTACAGAAAACGGCAGAAAGCCGATTATTTCTTAATTTGTTGGCAAATTACAAAGCATGTCCTTTTTCAAAAGTAGTGACTGATGAATTTTGAGTAAAACGTCGATAGTTAAACATCGCAGTGAGAAAACCGGACGAAAGGCAATAGCCTATTGATATAACCACCAAAAGGCGGGCCCACTTTGCTCAGCGTGAGTTGAGGTACCATGAATAATGCTAGTACGGGATATTGGCCAGACCGTGGAGTTATCGAAAAAGTCTAACAGGCCGTTGTTCAGAACTGAGTGGTGTCGGTCAATGAAAAAGGAATTGGGTTCACTCAGATTCTGATGGTAGACTATAGACGATTGAAACACGGTAGACACGGAAGGAATTAACAATACCCATTACCCAGAATGGCGGAATGACATTATTTGACTGCCTGCATGGCCATCGAAATGGTCTTCTCACCATGGAATTTGCAACATACGGAGGTGATTGGGCAAGTCGAGAAGAGGTGGTTTGACCATACGACTCCAAAGAAGAAAGCCCGCTTCTACTTGTGCGATCCGTTTATGGCCATACTATTAACGATTATGCCGCTTCGGGCATATGTAAATGCCCCCGCAACTTAATTAGCGATCATTATGGCACAAGTATTTTGACGGACTTACCTGGGAGACACAGGCATTAAGATATATGCTGGAATGACAATTATTGTCCAATTCGCGAAACGATTAAGGATTCATCTCGAAAGCCAAGCTGCAGCAAGTTTTCTGAGAGACTGGGCAAGGCAGGTTAAATTGGCAGCCCTACAAAAAGTGCACTTTTTTGATAAAAGACTCGTGGCTCTGTTACCATTGGTGCATATCGATTTGGGCGTACGCGGCCTTGAAGCGGAATCCGAAAGAAAATTTCAAAAGTAACACAAATGAGCCTATTCACCAAGAGATAAAACAAGAGTCGTTTAGAGCGTTTTTTATGGGATTGGCTTCCTTATTATCGGCAGCTTTACTAAAGATTTTTCAACCACTAGCCAAGCCGCCTAAAACGGAAACCTTACTCAACAAATTTTAAATTATAAACATGGAGCGACACAAGCCAATAAATGCCTTTCTCCAACTCAAAACCTTTTTAACAACTTCGCCAATTTCTTGACATTTCCCAGGACGAAGTCGGATTATTTATTTTGCGATACCGATGCGTCTAAAATAGGCATTGCGCAGTTTTGAGTTCAAATTGCCAAAATGGGGAAGAGGAGGGTTATAGAGTACTATAGCTTACAACTTTGGATGTACAGGCCACAGAACCAAAAACATACTGCGTAACAAGAAAGAACTTGTTGGCCGTATGTTACATTTGAGAACTGCCCAATGATTTCGTCACTATCTCTTCGGTAGAGAAATTTTGTTACCAGGACAGATCACGCATCGCTTCGCTGGTATGTACAATTTTCGTAGAGCTCTGAGGAACTGGCAACGATTTGGATAGAGAACTTCATAGAGATATCAATTTTCAAATACAACCCATCGCCCTGGGAACAACATATTAAATGCTGATGCATTGTCCCCGTCGCCCGTGATGGTGATTGCAAATAATTCGCTCCGCGAAGAACCGAAAAGTGGGCTAGAAGTCTTTTTGTTTTATTGGCCCGTAGGCATTGAAGGTCGAGAACTTAAAAGGTTCAACTTGAAGATTCCCGGTGCTTAAAAGTATAGTCCTGAAATGGGTTAATTGTAACACATCGCCCTGCTTAAGTCTGATATTATTGTCGCATTGAACCAGAGCTCAAAACTTGGCTGGACCCTGTCCATATTTTAGATTCAATTAATGCGTAAGTGACGCTTCTAAAAAAGAAAATTTAGTAATAGCGCTCATGAGAAGACCATCTGCTGACACTTGAATGCCACGTACAACATATTCCCTGAATATCCTTGATGCATGAAAGCTCATTTAACAGATGTTACACAGCAGTGACATCTTGGTCCGATATAAAACAATGCGTAAAATTCGAAGAGCGCGTATTAACTGTGACTCGGGTGTACCGCATGAAATTAATCGGTGGCTGTGCTATGCTTCGCAAGATCTTGCTCATCGCAGGGAAAGCGGCCAACCACCAAAAAGACTGTGGGGGACGTTTACAAGCCATCCCTCAAATTGGGCACTTTCGACGTATACGCGATCGACAACTTTTTTGCGGACCCCTGCCAGTAACCGAACAGAGGCAACGGTTACTTATTTGTCATAATGACTACTTTTCAAAGTCTGGCCCGAATGTTCATTGCCGTTCCAGATCAGTCGGCTGGAAGTCTGATAATCGAATCGGTTTAATAGAAGATGTAACTTTCTCGCTTCTGGAGCTGCCGATATTATAGCATCTGACCAAAGGTCCAATTCTCGAATCGACATGTTTTTCAAAACGTGATGCAACTTTTAGGAGCTCAGAAGACTAGAACAACGGCTTTACACCCGCAATCAGATGGAATGGTTGAGCGATTTAATCGCACGTTACTTGATTACCTTGCAAAATTTATACAAACCAATCAGAGGAATTGGGATAGGATTTTGCCTTTGGCCCTGTTGGCCTACAGATCAGCAGTTTCATGCATCCACAGAGAATACACCAGAAACATCACCCTTGTATTTGGCAGGGAACATTCGCTTTACCAGTGGAGCCATACATGCTTCGGAAGCCCCTAATGGCCCGGCAACGATAACTCTTTCATGAATACGATGTCAACAACTTCAGATGGGCAGGTTACTGCACAGAGAATCCACGACGCCCTCGGCCACGGACAAAATTTTACATCGTCTGCTGCATCAATGAAATTCACGTTACGACCTTAGATCAAATCATGTCGAGTTTAACACCAGAAGATTAGTTTCTGGGTTTTCTTCAGTGCCAACCTGAGACCTACAAGGCGGTTTATGCCCAAACTTCAACATGACTGGCTGCGACCTGGAAGAGATCATACGGAGAATACCGGGACCTTGTGATAATGAAACTCACGATTACCGTCAGAAAACGCAAAATACTCTCATCCGTGTATCGACCCTATTTCACACCATACAACGAAACTTAAACCTCTTGCCGCGTCAGGCATGCGAGCTTAATGAAAAGCGCGGTAACTAGTTGTAAACTTCCAACAGCAGATTTCCATAGATCCCTTTAGTACTTCTACAACTGTCAACGATTAGCAGCAATCAGCTGTTCGTTTTATTTTATCATCATGTGTTTTTTTTTTGGATATGATTTTCCTTTACCTTTGGCACGTGCGTGTGTTTCACAAGAGGATACTTACACATTTGTTTCTTTTTGATTAACTATTAAATTGAAATAAAGAAATCCTCTCAGGGAACCATTATTTAAACTAAACTAATTTTCCTCACTCACCAAACAAAAACTTAAAAATTACGCCACACATATGTATTGAATTTTAATTTGACCCCAAGTCATCCACAAGTTCTGATCCTATTCCAGAGTCCTATCTTATCCTAGATTGACCCCGCATTAGTCACTTCCTTTACAAGTGAAATCGAATTTGCTTATTGAATGACAGAATTCCAATCATGCTTTAGAAAGGATCACTATAAAGGATGACCGAATTTTAGTCACTACAATGACAGCTGGTTTTCTGCTCCAGATTGTCCCAGTTGAAGTGAGAGGATTCCAGTCACTTCATTTACAAGGGATCACTAAAAGTGATGATCGAATTTGTTCCCTCATGATAGCTGGTTCTCTATCATGTGAGTGACCGGATTGCAGTTACTTCCTTTACAAGGGGTCGCTAGAAAGAGTGACTTAATTTAAGTCACTCCTATGGTAGCTGGTTCTCGGCACAGGATTTATCCGATAGGATAGATAAGATTCCATCACTCCACGTTTCTCTTCAGCTACAATATCATCATGAAACTTGATCATAACTCTCTTGAATACTGCTTGATCTAAAATGGTCACTTAGGAAATATCCTAAGGCAGTTCTGATGACAGCATTCTGCACTAGCAAGTGACTGCAGAGGGAGAATATGACAGTCAGGAGCCCTGGGTATAAATGACCGTCACACCTACAATTGGAGCACATCTGAGCCCGAATTAGTACGTCATGCGGTGTGCATGGGCATGTGTGGGGGAGATGAGACCGTTTGAAACATTAGAGTTTAGCACTGACAGCCTTTACCAAAAACACAGTGGTTAATCGCATCACGGATGAAGAATAATTCGAACCTGTCCCGTTTGGAGCAGGATTGTGTTAACGCCGAAAATTGTCGCTTAACGGTGAGATGTCTGCCTCACATGAGACAAGTTAACCTTAAATCCTCTTTAACCTAACTCCAAGCAAACCTAATTGGCAAGCAAGCGGAAGGCTAATCTTGATGGATCTGTATGTTTGCACTTTGCTAGTGCAGATTAAGATAGACTCTGAATGGATCACTTGTGGATGTTGGGAAATTAATTCATATGAATATGTGTGTGTGTAATATATATTGTTTGATTGTCGAGTAGAACAAGTTTAGTTAAAAATGGTTCCCGAGACGATTGTGCTTTATTTCATCTTAAGGTAGTTAACAAAGAAGAAACAGACACTGTGTATAGTATCCTCTTTGAAACACAGGCGCACGCGTGCCAAAGGAAAGGAAAATCCCATTCGCAAAAAAAAATCAGCACATGAACTGATAAAATAAGAACATACAGCTGATTGCTGCTAATCGGTTGGACAGGGTTGTGAAGTAAGAAGGGGATCGTATGGACAATCTGCTCACGTAGGAAGTTTAGCGAACGAGGTTACCCGTTTTCATTAAAGCTCGGCGGTGCTGACGGCAAAGAAGGTTTAAGTTTCGTCTGTCATGGGGTGTAGATAGGGGATAACGATGAGAGTATTTTGCGTTTTCTGACGGTTACATCGCTATTTCAATATCACAAGTCCGTGTGATCTCTCCGTATGATCCTCCAGAGTCGCAGCGCAGTCATGTTTGAAGTGCTTGGGCATAACCCCTTTAGTCTCAGTGGCATGATAAAAACCCAAACTAATCTGTCTGGTTTAAACTCGACGATGATTTTGATATAAGGTCGTAGACGTGATTTCAGTTGATTGCAGCAGACGATTGGTTAAGATTTTCGTCCGTGGCCGAGGGCGTCCGTGGATCCTGCTGTGCAGAACCTCATTGAAGTTGTTGGACATGTATTCATGAATGAGTTATCGTTGGGGCCATAGGGGGCTCCGAACATTTAGTGCTGGCCACTGTAAAGCGAATGTTCCCTGCCAGAATACAGAGGTGAGGTCTGGTGTATTTCTGTGGATGCATGACACTGCTGATCTGTAGCCAAACAGGGCCAAAAGGCAAAATCCTAGTCCCAATTTCCTCTGATTGGTTTGGTATAAATTTTCAAGGTAATCAAGTAACTGTGCGATTAAATTCGCTCAATCCATTGCCATGCTGATTGCGGGTGTATAAAGCCGTTGTTCTAGTCTTCTGATCTCCTAAAAGTTGCATCACGTTGTTGAAAAACATTCGATTCGAGAATTGCGACCTTGGTCAGAGTGCTATAATATCGGCAGCTCCAGAAGCGAGAAAGTTACATCTTCTATTAAACCGATTCGATTATCAGACTTCCAGCCGACTGATCTGGAACGGCAATGAACATTCGGGCCAGACTTTGAAAAGTAGTCATTATGACAAATAAGTAACCGTTGCCTCTGTTCGGTTACTGGCAGGGGTCCGCAAAAAAGTTGTCGATCGCGTATACGTCGAAAGTGCCCAATTTGAGGGATGGCTTGTAAACGTCCCCCACAGTCTTTTTGGTGGTTGGCCGCTTTCCCTGCGATGAGCAAGATCTTGCGAAGCATAGCACAGCCACCGATTAATTTCATGCGGTACACCCGAGTCACAGTTAATACGCGCTCTTCGAATTTTACGCATTGTTTTATATCGGACCAAGATGTCACTGCTGTGTAACATCTGTTAAATGAGCTTTCATGCATCAAGGATATTCAGGGAATATGTTGTACGTGGCATTCAAGTGTCAGCAGATGGTCTTCTCATGAGCGCTATTACTAAATTTTCTTTTTTAGAAGCGTCACTTACGCATTAATTGAATCTAAAATATGGACAGGGTCCAGCCAAGTTTTGAGCTCTGGTTCAATGCGACAATAATATCAGACTTAAGCAGGGCGATGTGTTACAATTAACCCATTTCAGGACTATACTTTTAAGCACCGGGAATCTTCAAGTTGAACCTTTTAAGTTCTCGACCTTCAATGCCTACGGGCCAATAAAACAAAAAGACTTCTAGCCCACTTTTCGGTTCTTCGCGGAGCGAATTATTTGCAATCACCATCACGGGCGACGGGGACAATGCATCAGCATTTAATATGTTGTTCCCAGGGCGATGGGTTGTATTTGAAAATTGATATCTCTATGAAGTTCTCTATCCAAATCGTTGCCAGTTCCTCAGAGCTCTACGAAAATTGTACATACCAGCGAAGCGATGCGTGATCTGTCCTGGTAACAAAATTTCTCTACCGAAGAGATAGTGACGAAATCATTGGGCAGTTCTCAAATGTAACATACGGCCAACAAGTTCTTTCTTGTTACGCAGTATGTTTTTGGTTCTGTGGCCTGTACATCCAAAGTTGTAAGCTATAGTACTCTATAACCCTCCTCTTCCCCATTTTGGCAATTTGAACTCAAAACTGCGCAATGCCTATTTTAGACGCATCGGTATCGCAAAATAAATAATCCGACTTCGTCCTGGGAAATGTCAAGAAATTGGCGAAGTTGTTAAAAAGGTTTTGAGTTGGAGAAAGGCATTTATTGGCTTGTGTCGCTCCATGTTTATAATTTAAAATTTGTTGAGTAAGGTTTCCGTTTTAGGCGGCTTGGCTAGTGGTTGAAAAATCTTTAGTAAAGCTGCCGATAATAAGGAAGCCAATCCCATAAAAAACGCTCTAAACGACTCTTGTTTTATCTCTTGGTGAATAGGCTCATTTGTGTTACTTTTGAAATTTTCTTTCGGATTCCGCTTCAAGGCCGCGTACGCCCAAATCGATATGCACCAATGGTAACAGAGCCACGAGTCTTTTATCAAAAAAGTGCACTTTTTGTAGGGCTGCCAATTTAACCTGCCTTGCCCAGTCTCTCAGAAAACTTGCTGCAGCTTGGCTTTCGAGATGAATCCTTAATCGTTTCGCGAATTGGACAATAATTGTCATTCCAGCATATATCTTAATGCCTGTGTCTCCCAGGTAAGTCCGTCAAAATACTTGTGCCATAATGATCGCTAATTAAGTTGCGGGGGCATTTACATATGCCCGAAGCGGCATAATCGTTAATAGTATGGCCATAAACGGATCGCACAAGTAGAAGCGGGCTTTCTTCTTTGGAGTCGTATGGTCAAACCACCTCTTCTCGACTTGCCCAATCACCTCCGTATGTTGCAAATTCCATGGTGAGAAGACCATTTCGATGGCCATGCAGGCAGTCAAATAATGTCATTCCGCCATTCTGGGTAATGGGTATTGTTAATTCCTTCCGTGTCTACCGTGTTTCAATCGTCTATAGTCTACCATCAGAATCTGAGTGAACCCAATTCCTTTTTCATTGACCGACACCACTCAGTTCTGAACAACGGCCTGTTAGACTTTTTCGATAACTCCACGGTCTGGCCAATATCCCGTACTAGCATTATTCATGGTACCTCAACTCACGCTGAGCAAAGTGGGCCCGCCTTTTGGTGGTTATATCAATAGGCTATTGCCTTTCGTCCGGTTTTCTCACTGCGATGTTTAACTATCGACGTTTTACTCAAAATTCATCAGTCACTACTTTTGAAAAAGGACATGCTTTGTAATTTGCCAACAAATTAAGAAATAATCGGCTTTCTGCCGTTTTCTGTAAGTCTTCAGGCAAATCGTTAAACAGGTACATTTTTCGTTTAAATTATTTGTAATTCCACGGCCTCATCAATTTTCCAGTGACCTTCCACTGGGTATACTTAACTGTCCAAAGTCATATTTGCAAATAGGTAGGCTCGATCAAAATACTATTGGGTGGGTTAATTAAGCGAAACGGGTATTTGTTTTTCATCCTCCTAGTAAGTAAATAGGGTTCTATCCAAAGATCCATCACCCCAATTTGCCTAAGTACAATATCCTTGCTTGCTTCTAATCATTCCAATACTTAAATGTTTGACTTTCTGGTTTCGGTTACTGCTCAGATATAAGTATCGGAGTGTGGGAGGAAGTGTGCACGGTATCCAACAAAAAAAACTGTGATTTACCCAATCATGAATTTAGGTAAATTAATTTTTACTACGCAGACGTCCGCAACTCCATACATAGATCATTTCCAAATTTAATTTTGCATTTGTTGCAGATAAAAAGTCAATCAACCTAGAATGGGGGGCACTGAACACTCACAGCCAATAAAAATCATGTGGAAACGTAAGCCATCTATTGAAGGTAAAATAACTTTTCCAATTGTGATTCAAAGATTGTAACCTGTAATGCCCGCCAATCATCTTCACTGATTTTTTGTAATTGTTTTTCTTTGGTAAGCTATGGATTGCCGTGAATTAAAGATACAACGTGACACCTGTATCAAATAATAAATGGCAACACTTTACGAATTGTTCAGATTAATAAAAAAACATGTAAAACCTTCTCTCTCCACCATTAAAGTGCCTCTTGATCTAAAGAGAGTTTGGAATGTACTCGTATTCATTCGCGAGTGTATTCAACTATCACCCTCTCGATAGAGAATTAAGACGTGCAGTTGTGCAGAAAATTTCTGCTTGTGTTGTCTTTGTAACATCTTATCGTTCAAACCTGTTATCATCCTCTGCCGGCCAACAGAGGCAAGATTAAGCTACCGAAATGACATTTGTACATGGTTCCCTGTCTTGCAACCAGGGTTACCATCTACGATAAATTGATTTTCGGTTTTCAATTTTTTTCAAGACATGTAATTTGGCAAAAGTCTAAGTGTTTAGATTGTTTATTGGATAAGTACTTCAAATGGGTGTTGTGTAGAGATTCGTATCGATTTAGATTGAAGCGCATATAATAGTTAGGTCAGTTTTTCAAAATCAGATTGTTTGATTATTTCTTTCTGAGATCTCACATATGTGCTGCATGAGGAAATCAGATTAGTTTCGTCATGGCTATTAAATATAGTGTTTGTCCAATCTCTTCTGCAAGTTTACACTATTATAATCTGGTTATATTGATCAAAGTCGGATATATATCCATGAAAGGTCTTGTCTACACGACCTCCTTTTCCCGCAAGAGCTAAATCTATTTTTATTCTTATTGACTATGATATACCTAAGGAGATTAATGGTCTCAATTGCTAGTACTGAACCAAAATTCCTTCGATCTTCGTATTTAGAAATTTTAATGTTTTTAAATGTTCTAGTAAACAGAAAGCGGAGAAATTCGTGGGAATTCTTGCCTGAACCCATCGTAGAATAGTCGAGTTCGTTTGTCTCCCTCAATTTAAAGAAATAAACTCAATGAAAGGGGCGGTATAGCGTTTACGAGCTCGTTTTGTGGTGACGACACAGTTGTGTGTTGAGATACGCGAAATAAGGCAGTTCGAATTTGTTAATTCTTCAATAAGTCCTTGTGGTGGGTGTGTTCAAGCAGAAACTGGTAACACATAGGGAACGGGTGTGAGACGAACCGGTTGAACGTTGCATTCAATAGCACGAGTTACGAATATTCTTCATTCCCACACCAGGTAAGCTACACAACATTTCCGGATTGTAAGAACGTGGCATAATCTCACGTGAATCTTCTGCGTGTTCGGGGGGATGTTGGCAGTTACTGGTTGAAGGCGTTTTAAAACAAGCGCTATATAGTGAGTGGAGCTTTAGTAAAGATGAACGTCTCGGCCTTTGTGCTCCCCAATTTGGGCCGAAGAAAATTTCTAGGTTTGTCCGAATGTGACCTTCTGTTGCGGCAAACATTGGCCGATGGTGGTTTGTTCTCCGTATCCTGCTATATATCAGTCGTGTTCTTGTGATTCCGTTGACTCCTAGTCGGAAGTCGTTTGAGTCCTGCGCTTTGAAATCATTGCTCGCCAAGCATTTTTTGTTTGGGTTATTGACCAGTTCTGAGCCGACTTAATTTTTTATTAAGTTCGGCTGATTCTTTTAACCCAATCTTAAATTTGGTTTTTTTCAGGGCTATATTCACTCTTACAGTTATTGAACTGTAGGACGGATTCGAAGGCTGCAATAGATCAATATAAGTCAAAGGGCACGAGGCAAGATTCGGTAAAGGAGATTACTCGTTGGCTCTTGGTGTCCTGCGTTTATAATTTCTCTGAGAAAGCAAGACTTTTGTCGTGGGCATCGCACTGTAAATCGTTCTCTTCATAGTTTTGACGCAGCTCCTGCCCATGAGGGAATCTGGTCGGTAGGCAAAGTTGCAAACAGCCGAAGAGCATCTTCTCTTAAATTGGATATAACGGCCATAACCTTTTCCCCGCTTCTGTCCACCCATAAAAATTAGATGTGTGCTCTACAAGACATTCGTAGTCAGACCATGGAGATTTGCCATCGTAAGAAGAGAGGTACTCATTGAAAGGGCGACCATGAAGACTATGGTGAGTTTCTTGGATGGTTCGGTTAGGGGACGAGGCGCTCGAGCCTGTTTCGATATAGTTCCATGTACTGTGACTACAGCTCTGTGGAATATCACTGTTTATGAAATTATACACTCATGATGTAGAGCAATGCTGCTGATTATATAAGTTTGTTGTTGTTGGGTGCGTCCAACATAGTGTGTGACAACATTCTGTAGTGAGGGCAGAAGCGATACCGACGGAAGAGTTAACTAAATGGGTTGCATTCATGTAGAGCGTGTTCGTGGACGAATAGTGAGGAGGGATGTCCAACATATGAGGTGGTAAACTGGCAAGGGGTGGTGTGTTCTGGCCGTAACTTTAGCACGAGTAACCAGAGCAGGGACTTGGGGCTGCGCTAAATGCAACTAAACGTTGAAGTTCGATGACGTACAGGCTAAGGTTTTGGAAGTACATTAGTACATGCTAGTAGCCAGTGCAGCCAGGTAGACCTGCATACTTCGTGATGAGACGTTGCCTGTAGACCCGTGTTGACGACGGAGAAAATCTGAAGCAGCGATTGTAATTGTTGTTCAAAACTTACCAAACGGCTTTCAAAGAGAGGTCTGCCCTGCATCTCAAATTTTCTGTCTATTCTACATTTCTAAAGTTTTTCGAGTTCAGCCGACGCATTAAACCACCAGAATTTCGGGATGGCGCAGCAAACCATGCTCCCAAGATCGAGCATACAATGGCATTCTCCTGAAAGTGTTAGTGTTCTGACTTGGTATATCTTGAAGATCGTCATCCACGTAAGACGCTGCTGTTGTCTTTTTTTGATGGCATTATGATATCTTCAACCTTTGAGGTTATTGTCAAGGTGGTAAGTATAGCAACTTACACTCGACAGAAGAACCCCACCCTGACCACCAATGTGCGAATTTTTAAGTTTTGTTTGGTGAGTGAGAAATTATTTATTTAAATAATGGTTCCCGAGAGGATTTATTTGTTTTTATATAATTTCAAAACCTTTTATTCAATTTAATGGTTACAAAAGAAACAAATTGTGTATATCTCTTTCTGAACACACGTCACGTGGCCAAAGGTAAGAATAATTCATTTCCAAGAAAAACACAGTTGAAAAAATATAAAGACAGCTGATGCTGCGAATCGTTACATTTGATAATAAGAGGGATCTATATGGACTCTGCTCCACGTTAGGAAATTTACAACAATATATCTGCTAAATTTGGGTACCG
The DNA here is from genome assembly GCA_003123925.1 of Haematobia irritans. Taxonomy (NCBI): domain Eukaryota; kingdom Metazoa; phylum Arthropoda; class Insecta; order Diptera; family Muscidae; genus Haematobia; species Haematobia irritans. Next base: position 3,167 of record PGFW01054375.1, on the reverse strand, counting down.
CCTATGCCGAAATCACTTCCGGTTCGGATTAATAGCAAATGGAGATAATCAAGCAACGCCAAATTGACACATCTGCGACGACAGCAGAGCAAAACCATTGTTCATGAGCTTAACCCCAAAGACTTACTCCAGTTCAGGGAACCAAATACTAAGAAAATACTTCAATTCACTCATTCCTTCGCCATCCCTTCTTTCCATTATTTCTATAGATCGTTCACAAGGCTCACATTCAAATAAATTAATTCAAATATACTTCAATTCACTCATTCCTTCGCCATCCCTTCTTTCCAACATTTCTATAGATCGTTCACAAGGCTCACAACTTAACTGCATCTAGATCTCTGTTTGTTTACCTATGGTGCTGCATCCTTACTAGCTATCCTTCGAACCGTAAAGAACTGGAATTCTTTCACTCATTTCGGGTCAACCAAGTACAGAGAACCAGCTGTCATGAGAGTGACAAATTAGATAATCACTTTTAGTGATCCCTTGTAACGGGTAGGAACTGTAATCCTGTCGCTTAAAACGGAGTAACCATTGCAGAAAACTAGCTGTAATGGTAGTGACTAATATTGCGGTCATACTTCTAAGCGAATGCAGTCACTTGCTAGTGCACGAA
>PGFW01054374.1:0-13042 GCA_003123925.1 Haematobia irritans | reverse complement strand
AAATTAAAATTTTGACAACATTTTCTATAAGAAATAAAATTTTTGACAAATTTTCTATATAATAATAAAATTTTTACAACATGTTTTTCTATAGAAATAAAATATTGGCACAATTTTCTATAGAAATAAATTTTAATAAAATTTTTTCAATAGAAATAAAATTTTGACAAAATTTTCTATAGAAATAAAATTTTGCAAATTGTTTATAGAAATAAAATTTTGACAAAACTTTCTATGAAGTAATAAAACAAATTTTTATTGTGACAAAATTTTCTATAGAAATAAAAATATTTTGACAAAAATTTTCTATAGAAATAAAATTGTGACCAAATTTTTTCTATAGAACTAAAATTTTGACAAAATTTTTAATAGAACTAAAATTCTTGACTGAAATTTTCTATAGAAAAAAATTTTCTATATGAAAAAAATTTTGACAATTTCTATAGAATAATTTTGATAAAATTTTCTATAGAAAATAATTTGATTTATTTTCTATTAAATAAAATTTTGACAAAATTTTATAGAAATAACATTTTATACAAAATTTTATATATAGAAAATAAAATTTTGACAGAATTTTCTATAGAAATAAAAATATTGACAAAATTTTCTATAGAAATAAATATTGACAAAATTTTCTATAGAAATAAATTTTAATAAAATCTTTCTAATACGAAAATTTAAAATTTTGCAAACAAAATTTTCTATAGAAATAAATTTTGACAAAATTTTCTGTATAACTAAAATTTTGACAAAATTTTCTATAGAAATAATTTGACAAAATTTCTATAGACAATAAAACTTTGACAAAATTTTCTATGAAATAAATTTGACAAATTTTCTATAGAATTGAAATATGGAATAAATATTGACAAAATTTTCTATAGAAATAAAATTTTAAAAAAATTTTTATATAGGAAATAAAATTTTGACAAAAATTTTCGGTAAAGTAACTAACATTTTGACAACAATTTTCTATAGCAAATAAAATCTTGACAAAATTTTCTATAGATAAATTTGCAAATTTTCATATAAAATTGTATAAAAATTTCTATAGAAATAAAATTTTGACAAAATTTTCTATAGAACTAAAATTTTGACAAAATTTTCTATAGAAATAAAATTTTGACAAAATTTTCTATATAAATAAAATATTGACAAAATTTTCTATAGAAATAAAATTTTGACAAAATTTTCTATAGAAATAAAATTTTGCAAAAATTATCTTAAAACATTAAAATTTTGACACAATATCTATATATAAAATTTAAATTTTTGACAAAATTCTATAAACTAAATTGCAAAATTTTCTATAGAAATAAAATTTTGACAAAATTTTTTCTAGAACTAAAATTTTGACAAAATTTCTATAGAAATAAAATTTTGACAAATTTTTTATAGAAATAAAATTTTGACAAAATTTTTCTAATATAAATAAAATTTTGACAAAATTTTCTATAGTATAAAATTTTCTATAGAATAAATTTCGACAACATTTTCTATAGAAATAAAAGTTTGACAAAAATTCTTCTATAGAACAAAATTTTGACAAATTTTTCGTAAGAAATAAAATTTAAGAAAAACTTTTCTATTGAGATAAAACTTGATAAATTTTCTATATACAATACATTTTTGACATACAATTATTTCTTAGACAATAGATCCTTTGACAACTTTTCCATAGACACATCATAATTTGCTGGCAAAATTTTCCAAATTTTTTTTTACAAAATTTTCCTATATCAAATAAAAATATTGAACAAAAATTTTCTAATAGGAAATAAAATTTTGACAAATGTTTCTATAGGAATATCAAATTGTGACAAATTTTTCTATAGAACTAAAAATTTTGACAAATAATTTTTTATAAGGAAACTACAATCGGCTGACGGACATTTTCTATAGAAACAAATTCTTTTGACAAAATTTTCTTTGAAATAAGTTTTTTCAACAAAAGTAAATTTTCGACAAAATTTTTCTAGAAAATTTAAAATTTTGAAAAATGTCTATAGGAAATAACATTTTGACAAAGAATTTTCCTATAAAAATTTAAATTTGAAAAACTATAGAAAATTTTGTCAAAATTTTGTTTCTATACTAGGCTGGGAATGGATGGACGGGTCTTGGGGTACGTCTACTACGGCTGGCGACTTGGGCAATATCCTTGTTCTGTTGTCCAGCTACTCCTTTATAGCCGTTTGGTTGCCCACCCACTCATCACACACCTGTTGCTATAAATAACCCAACTGCTCAATGCCTCTCATATCCAATAGATGCCGCTATCCTATCTACATTTCCATTACATTTTCAATTTAACATCAAAGTAAACTTTATGCAATTTTCTTTTCAGTAAAGGAAAACAATAATAAGACAACTTAAACAAATTATTCTTCAAAATAACTATTTGCAAATGTATGATATAAGAATGACTACTTCACCTCCATGAAAAATTTTCAGCGGTGGATTGTCCCCTCTCAGTAATGCTACAAAATTTTTTGCAACAAAATTGTTCTGATAGAAATTAAAATTTTAAAAAAATTTTCTATAAGAAATAAACATTTGGACAAAATTTTGCTTTAGAAATAGAAGATTTTGACAAAAATTATGCTATAAAATTAAAAATTTTGACAAGAATTTTTCTTTTAGAAATAACATTTTGACAAAATTATCATAAAAATTAAAATTTTGACAAAACATTTTCTATGAAAATAAAAATTGGTTGCAAAATTTTTCTATAGGTAACGTAAAATTTGGTAAGCATTTTCCTATAGAAATAAAATTTGGGCAGCAACTTCTAAAATAAAATTTAAAATTTCTATATAAAATTTAAAAAATTACGAAATTCTATGAAAATTGACGAAAAATTTTGCTACATAAATAAAATGTTTGCGGCAAATTTCGTTTATAAATCAAAATTTTGAAAGGAAAGCTTTCATATTAGCAATAAAATTTTATTGCAAAATTTTCTATTAGAAAAGTAAAATATGGACAAATATTTTCTATCAGAAAGTAAAATTTGAGCAAATGTTCTATAGACTAAAGATTTTCTGAAAAACTGTTTAACTAAAATTTTTGAGCAAATTTTCCTTATAGCAAAATTCTTATAGAAAAAAATTTTGACAAAATTTTTCTATAAGAATATAAATTATAATATTTCTATAGACAATAAATTTTCGATTATTTTCATGAATATAGATTTTGACAAAATATTTTCTAATAGAGAAATTAAACATTTTGAACAAAATTTTCATAGAAATAAAAATTTTGAACAAAAATTTTCTATAGAAATAACTATTTTGAACAAGTTTTCTAAATAGAAATAGAAATTTGGCACAAAATTTTGCTATAGAAATAAAATTTTAATAAATTTTCTAAAGAAATGCAAATTTTGACAAAATTTTCTATTAGAAACAAAATTTTGGCAAAATTTTCTTATAGAATTATGAAATTTATGACAAAAATTGACTATAGGCAATAAAATTTTGACAAAAGTTTTTTTTTTTTTCTAAGAAATAAAGGATTATGCAAAATTTTCTAAAGAAAATAACAATTTGACAAATTGTCTATAGAAATAGAAATTAATTTTGACAAAAATTTTTCTATAGGAATAAAATTATGGAGAAATTTTTCTATTGAAATAAAAATTTTTTGTAGAAAATGGAAATTTGGAGGAAAAATTTCTATAGAAATAAATTTTGACAACATTTTCTATACGAATAAAGTTGACAAAAATTTGTAGAAATAAAATGACAAAACAAAAAAAGCCAAAACCAGAAAAATTTTGGGAAATTTTCTAAGAATATAATATATGGGAATCATTAGAAAAATATTTCTGTATTTAGAAATAAAATTTGGAGAAAAAATTTCTTTAGAATTAAAATTTTGACAACATTTTCTATACGAATATTAATTTGACAAAATTTTTTGTTTAAAATAAAATTTTGATCAAAATGTTGGCAAATTTTTCTATAGAATACAAGTTTTGGAAGATTTTGTATAGAAATAAAATTTGAGAAATTCAATAGAACATAAAATTGTGTGGAGATTTTCTATAGAATAAAAATTCTTTTAGCAAAATTTTTCTATGGAATATAAGTTTGACAAAATTTTCTGTAAGAATATAATATTTTGACAAATATTTGGTTATAGAAACAAAAATGTTGCGCAAAATTTTCCTAGAGAAACTATAACTTTTTGAAAAGAATTTTCTATATATTAAAATTTTTGGAATTTTCTTTCTATAAGAAATAAAATTTGATGAAAATTTTCTATAGGAAATAAAATTATGACAAAATTTTCTATAGAAATAAAATTTTGAAAGATTTTGGTAACGAACACAACTTTTTGGAGAGAATTTTCTATAGAAATAAAATGTGGGAACATTTTTCTATAGAATTAAAAATTTTTTTAACAACAATTTTATTCTATGGGGAAAATAAATATGCTGGCAAAAGTTTGATTTTAGGCATAACCGACTATCAAACCTTTTTCGGAAGTTCAAGTGTTTAGCTTCACTTTGGGTTGAGTGAATACCGAAATTATTCTGATAAATGGTTGATAGTTTTGCTGCAAGTAGAGGATGCTGATGAGGAAATGTGTTAGTTCGAAACAGCTGTACATCCAACCATCGTTGCAGTCTATAGGCTTTGCCCCAAATCAATTTGACAAGCATACTTTTCCTCTCGTTGGCTTAAGCTACACTTGTAGTGTAGTCAATGCATGTGCTTTAAGCTGCTGTTTTTTTTTTTTTGTTTTTGCTTTTTTTTGATCAAAAAACAACAATAACCGAAATAAAATTTTTGACAAAAATATTCTTATGGAAACAAAATTTTTTGAGAAAAAATTCCTATCGACATAATTTTTGACAAAATTTTCCTCATAGAGATAAAATTTTGACAAAAATTTCTATCGCAATAAAATTTTGACAAAACTTTCTATATAAATTAATTTTTACCATATTTCCTATAGAAATAAAATTTTTTGATAAATTTTTCCATTGAAAATCAAATTTTGACAAAATATTCTAAGGAATAAAATCTTTGACAACATTTTCTATATAGGATACAACTTTTGACAAAATTTATCGTATCGAGTAAAATTTTTGACCAAATTTTCTATTAGAAATGAAATTTTTACCAAAATTTCCTACAGAAATAAAATTTATGAGATGAAATTTTCTATAGAAATAAAAATTTTTGGCGATTAATTTTCGATAGAAATAAAATTTTTTCTATAGAACTAAAAATTTGGGAAGACTTTTCTACTAGAAATAACATTTTTGAGAAAATTTTCTATTAGAAATAAAATTATGGCCAAAATTTTCTATAGAAATAAAATTATGGTCAAAATTTTCTCTTAGAAATAAAATTTTGACAAAATTTTCTATAGATAATAATATTTTGACAAAATTTTCTATAGAAATAAAATTTTGGAAGATGTTGTAAAGAAATACAATTTTGAGAAAATTTTCTATAGAAATAAAATTGTGTGAAATTTTTCTATAGAATTAAAATTTTAACAAAATTTTCTATGGAAATAAAGTTTGACAAAATTTCTAATAGAAATAAATTTTTGACCAAAATTTTTCTAAAGAAATAAAATTTTGACTAAATGATTTTCAATAGAAATTAAATTTTGGGAAAATTTTCTCTAGAAATAAAATTTTGGAAGAATTTTCTATAGAATTAAAATTTTGGGAAATTTTTCTATAGAAATAAAATTATGGGAATTTTTTTTTTAAAGAAATGAATTTTCTGCAGAAATTAAATTTTTGGAGTAAAATGTTTCCTATATGAAATAAATTTTTGACAACATGTTTCTATACGATAAAATCTGTGACAAATTTTCTATAGAATAAAATTTTTGAAAAAATTTTCTATTAGAAATAAAATTTTTGAAAAAAATTTTTCTTAAAAAAATTATAATTTTGGAACAGTTTCTATAAAATAAATTTATGGGGAAATTTTTCTATAGCAAATAAAATTTTTTGGCGGAAAATTATCTATACGAAATAAAATTTGCAAAATACGATTTTTTTTATATCGGTGGCATGATATAAAACTAAAATTCCCATAGTAATTTTATTTCTATAGAAAAAATTTTCCCAAAAATTTTTAATTCTATTTAGAAATTCTTCCAAAATTTTATTTTCTAGAGAAAATTTTCCCCCAAATTTAATTATCTATTGAAATCTTAGTCAAAATTTTTATTTCTTTAGAAAATTTTTGTCAAAAATTTTATTTCTTAGAAAAATTTTGTCCAAATTTTATTTCCATAGGAAATTTTGTTAAAATTTTAATTCTATAGAAAATTTACACAACAATTTTATTTTTCTATAGAAAATTTTCTCAATTATTGTATTTTCTTTACAACATCTTCCAAAGATTTTTATTTCTATTAGAAAATTTTGTCAAAATATTTATTTTCTATAGAACAATTTTTGTCAAAATTTTATTTCTAGAGAAATTTTTTACCATTTAATTTTATTTCTATAGAAAATTTGCCCATAATTTTATTTCTATAGAAAATTTTTCAAAATGTTATTTCATATAGAAAATCTTCCCAACTTTTAGTTCTATAGAAATTTTATTTCTATCGAAAACTCTATCCCTCAAAAATTTTATTTCTATAGAAAAATTTTCTCAATTTTTTTTCTGTAGGAAATTTGGTAAAAAATTTCATTTCTATAGAGAAAATTTTGTCAAAAAACAATTTAATCGATTAGAAAATTTTGTTCAAATTGTAAATCTATATAAGAAATGTTGTCAAAATTTTATTCCCTTTAGAATATTTTGTCAAAATTTTTTTGATTGTTCAATGCGAAAATTTTATCAAAATTTATTTTCTCATAGGATAATATGGTAAAAAAATTAATTTATTATTCAGAAAGTGTTTTGTCAAAATTTTTATGCCGATAGAATTTTTGTCAAATTTTATCTCTATAAAAATTTTGTCAAAATTTTATGTCGATTAGAATTTTTGTCAAATTTTGTTTCCATAGAAATATTTTAGTCAAAATTTTATTTCGTCTATTTGCTTGTTTTTTGATCTCAGCTTAAAGCCATGCATTGACTACACTAACAAGTTGGTTAGCGTTAACCAACAAGAGGAAAAAGTGATGTTGCAAATTTATTTGGGCAAAGCCCTATAGACTGCAAGATGTTGGATGTACACTGGTTTCGGAAACTACACATTCCTCATCAGCATCCTTCTTTCACTTGCAGCAAAACTCATCAACCAATTATCGAATAAATTCTGGTAATTCCATCTCCAAACCCCAACCGTGAACTTACACTTGAACTTCCGGAAAAAGGGTTTGATAGCTCGGAGATTACTGCCTAATTCAAATTTTGCCAGGCATATATTTATTTTCCATAGAAAATTTTTTGTTAAAATTTTAATTCTATTAGAAAAATTTCCGCACAATTTTACTTTCTATAGAAAAATTTTCTCAAAATTGCCCTGTTTCTTTACCAAATCTTTTCAAAATTATTTATTTCTATAGAAATTTTGTTCATTAATTTTATTTCTATAGCACACACACCTCCTTTTCTTCAAATTTTATTTCCTATATAAAATATATTCCAAAAATTTTAATTCGTATAGAAAATTCTTTCAAAATTATATTTCTTTAGAAAATTTTTCGCCAACATTTTTGTTTTCTAGTACAAAAATTTTGTCAAAAAATATCTATTTCCCTTCAGAAAATTTTGTCAAACTTACGTATTTCCATAGAAAAATTTTGCTAAAATTTTATTTCTATAGAAAATCTTCCCCAATTTTATTTTCTATTGGGAAAATTTTTCTCAAATTTGTATTTCTATACAAAATCTTCCAAACTTGTAGTTTTGTATAGAAAAAATTTGCCAACATTTTTGCTCAAAATTTTTATTTTAACAAAAAATTTTTTTGTCAAAATTACTCATTCTATAGCGAAATGTTGTCAAAATTTAATTTCTAAAGAAATTTTTCTCGCAAATTTTTTTCTAATACAGAATAATTTATCTTCTATGAAAAATTTTCCCATAATTTTATTTTCTAAATAGAAAAATTTTTCCCAAAATTTTAATTCTATAGAAAAACTTCTACTTCAAATTTAATTTCTATAGAAAATTTTGTCAAAATTTTATTTACTACCAAAAAATTTTTTGTTCAACATTTTTATTTCGTATAGAAATGTTGTCAATAATTTTATTTCAATAGAAAAATTTTTTCTCCAAATTTCATTCTACAAAAATTTTTATTTTCTATTAGAAAAATTTCCATTAATTTTATTTCTTAGAAAATTTTTGTCAAAATTTTTATTTCTTAGACAATTTTGCAGAAATTTTATTTCTTTAGGACAATTTTGTCATAAATTTTATTTCTTTAAAAATTTGTCAAAGTTTTATTTCCATAGTCCAATTTGTCTTAAAATTTTAATTTCTATTAGACAAAATTTCCCACAAATTTATTGTTTCTATTAGGAAAATTTTCTCAAATTGCCATTTCTTACAAAATCTTCCAAAATTTTATTTCTATACAAAATTTTGCCAAAATTTAATTTCTATAGAAACTTGTCATAAATATTATTCGTATAGAAAATTTCTGTCAAAATTTTATTTTCTTAGATAAATTTTTTGTCAAAATTTTAAATTTCTTTAGAAATTTTGTCAAAATTTTATTTCTGTAGAAAATTTGTCAAAATTTTATTTCTTACGAAAATTTTGTCAAAATCTTTTATTTCTTTAGAATAATTTTGTCAAAAATCTTTTATGTCTTTTAAGCAAAATTTGTCAAAATTTTATTTCTATAGAAAAATTTGCCATTAAATTTTATTTCTATAGAAAATTTTTTCATAAAAGGGTTAAATTCTATAGAAAATATTCTTTTCAAAATTTTATATATATAGAAAATTTCGAACATTTCTATTTCTGTACAAATTTTGTCTATTTTTTCATTAGAAAATTTTGTTAAAATTTTTATTCTATAGACAATTTTCCCACAATTTTATTTCTATAGAAAAAGTTCTCAAAATTTTATTTCTATAGAAAATCTTCCCAAAATTTTTAGCTTCTATAGGAAAAATTTTGCAAAAATTTATTTCTATTATGAAAATTTTGTCAAAATGTTTGTATTTCTATAGAAATTTTTCCAGAGGAAATTTTTCTATAGGGAAATTTTATTTCTATAAGAATGTTGTGTAAGTAAATTTAATTTCTATAGAAAGTTTTGTCAAAATTTTATTTCCGATAAGAAATTCTTGTTTACATTTTATTTTCCATAGAATATTTTGTCCCAAATTTTATTTCCATAGAACATTTTGCTCAAGAAATTGTTTTCTATAAAGAAAAATTTCCCAATATTTTGATTCTATAAGAAAATATTTCTCAAATTTTATTTTCTATAGAAAAAATTTCCCCAAAAATTGCTATTTCTTATAAAAGTTTTCCCAAAATTTTCTATAGTAGAAAATTTTTCTATAGAAATTTTCCCCAAATTTTATTTCTATAGAAAATTTTGTCAGAATTTTATTTCTATTAGAAAATTTTGTCAAAATTTTTATTTCTATAAGGACACTTTTGTCAAAATCTTCTACAAGAATTTCTACCAATCTACAAAACAATAAAAAAAAAATCTACCATTTTTCGGTGATATATTCTACCAACCGTCTGGCAACGCGTGGTAACACATTTGGAATATTGGTTCGACACAGGATATGACCACAAGATCTGCTGCAAACCTACAGACTTCCCAGTTAACTCGGCATTTGCAATCGAAAGTGTGCGATATGACATATGGTGCGATTTTCTCACTTTAATCTACCGCATACCCCGTTTCTCGAAGCATCCGGATGTGGTTAATCATGAACAACCCACGAATGCCTAAGGGCACCATTAACAATACGAATAAATCAACATTTTTAACGGTAGACGTAGAATTGACAATTTACCTTTCGTACTTTTTTTGGAATTTATATATTAGTCTTATGGCAATTTTACGAAGTGATATTATGTCAGTTCGATTATGTCACATTTTTCAATTTAAAGGATTTTATGTTCTTAAAAACTAAAAACTCCTTTTTCAAAAGACTTGAAGATCGTTCATAATTTTTCTTTATGTTGAATAAAATTGTTCGATGAAGTACTCGTAGTCCTTCTGCTATAATGGCCTGTACAACATCCTAGACCACAATAACGATGACTAAACTAAACAGAGGCAATCGACCACCACTAATCGTTTGGTACAATATCGGACTTAAGCAGCAAATGGATGGAAACAACAAAGAAAAAAACTGGTGCATTGAAAAGATTGTTTTGTAGACTCAAGTAATTCTTTGTGAGCAATTGTAGGTCTGAATAAAAGAAAAACCAAAGCATGGAACAACACTTTTCCAAGTGCTTCAATTTCGTTTTGTATGCGCTTCATGAAGAAATGCAGTTATTTCTATTTTTTCATTCGATTTGTGTTATATTGGAATATTTTCAAGAGAAAAATTAAAAATTACAAAATTTTGAATGTAGGCGAGTGACTAAAATATATCTCGTCCTTAGGAATTACTTACTTAGGTTAGGTTAGGTATAGTGGCAGCCCGATATTTCAGTCTCCTTACACTATTCAGTCCATTATGAGACCACAGGCGATGAACTTCTCTCTTATCACTGAGTGCTACCCGCCATCTATGTTTAGATCAATAACAACGCGATCTATTTGTTATAGGCGAGTCGCAGCGGTTATACCACATTGCATTGAAGACCGCATAAAGAAGTTTGAAACACTCAGAAATGTCACCAGCATTACTGAGAGGGGACAATCCACCGCTGAAAATTTTTCATGGAGGTGAAGTAGTCATTCTTATATCATTACATTTGCAAATAGTTATTTTCGAAGAATAATTTGTTTAAGTTGTCTTATTATTGTTTTCCTTTACTGAAAAGAAAATTGCATAAAGTTTACTTTGATGTTAAATATTGAAAATGTAATGGAAATGTAGATTAGGATGCGGCATCTATTGGATATGAGAGGCATTGAGCAGTTGGGTTATTTATATAGCAACAGGTGTGTTGATGATGTGGGTGGGCAACCAAACGGCTATAAGGCAGTAGCTGGAACCAGAACAAGGATATTGCCCAATGTCGCCACCGTAGTAGACGTACCCCAAGACCGTCCATCCATTCCCAGCCTAGTATAGAAACAAAATTTTGACAAAATTTTCTATAGAATTAAAATTTTAAAAAAATTTTCTATAGAAATAACATTTGGACAAAATTTTCTTTAGAAATAAAATTTTGACAAAATTATCTATAAAATTAAAATTTTGACAAAATTTTCTTTAGAAATAACATTTTGACAAAATTATCAATAAAATTAAAATTTTGACAACATTTTTCTATAGAGAATAAAAATTTTGACAAAATTTTCTATATAAATAAAAATTTTTACAACATTTTCTATAGAAATAAAATATTTGGCACAATTTTCTATAGAAATAAAATTTTACATAAAATTGTCAATAGAAATAAAATTGACAAAATTTTCCTATAGAAAATAAAATTTTTGCAAATCTGTTTATAGAATAAAATTTGACAAAACTTTCTATGAGAAAAAATTTTTTTGACAAAAATTTTCTATAGAAATAAAATGTTTGACAAAATTTTCTTTATAGATAATAAAATTGTGACAAATTTTTCTATAGAACTAAAATTTTTGACACAAATTTTTTATAGAACTAAAATTCTGACGAAAATTTTTATTATGAACAAAATTTTCTATAGAAACAAAATTTTGACAAAATTTTCTATAGAAATAAATTTCGATAAATTTTTCTATGAGAAATAAATTTTTGATTTATTTCTATTGAAATAAATTTTGACATTATTTCTATTATAGCAAATAAATTTTTAACAAAAATTTCTATAGAAATTAAGATATTTTACAAGAATTTTCTATAGAAATAATAATATTTGACAAATTTTCGTATAGAAATAAAATTTTGACAAAATTTTCTATAGAAATAAAATTTTAATAAAATTTTCTATAGAAATAAAATTTTGACAAAATTTTCTATAGAACTAAAATTTTGACAAAAATTTTTCTGTTATAAATAAATCTTTTGACAAAATCTTCTTATGAAATAAAATTCTTGACAAAATTTTCTATAGAAATAAAACTTTGACAAAATTTTCTATAGAAGATAAATATTGAAACATTTTCTATAGAAATAAAATATTTGACAAAATTTTCTATAGGAATAAAATATTGACAAATTTTCTATAGAAAAAATATTTTTAAATCAAAAATTTCTATAAGAAATAAATTATTTGACAAAATTTTCGGTAGAACTAACATTTTGACAAAATTTTCCTTATAGAAATAAATATTTGACAAAATTTCTCTATAGGAATAAAATATTGACAAATTTTCATTAGAATAAAATTGTATAAAAATTTCTATAGAAATGAAAATTTTGACAAAAATTTCTAAAAGAACTAACATTTTGACAAAATTTTCTATATAAACATAAAATTTTTTTGAAAAATTTTCTATATAAATAAAATATTGACAAAATTTTCTATAGAAATAAAATTTTGACAAAATTTTCTATAGAAACAAAATTTTGACAAAATTATCTATAAAATTAAAATTTTGACACAATTATCTATAAAATTTTAAAATTTTGACAAAATTCTATGAATAAAATTTTCCTATAGAAATAAAATTACAAGAATTTTTCTAGAACTAAAATTTTGACAAAATTTTTCTTTAGAAATAAAATTTTGACAAAAAATTTCTATAGAAATAAAATTTTGACAAAATTTTTTATAGAAATAAAATTTTGACAAAATTTTTCTAATATTAAAATAAAATTTTGACTAAATTTTCTATATAGAAATAAAATTTTCTATAGAATAAAATTTCGACAACATTTTCTATAGAAATTTAAAAGTTGACAAAATTCTTCTATAGACAAAATTTTTGACAAATTTTTCTATAGAAATAAAATTTAAGCAAAATCTTTTCTATTCGGATAAAATTTGATAAATTTTCTATAATCTTCTCTCTT
>PGFW01054334.1:27639-44808 GCA_003123925.1 Haematobia irritans | reverse complement strand
ATAAAATTTGACAAAATTTTTCTGTAGAAATAAAATGTGACAATAATTTACTATAGTAATAAAATTTTCTGACAAAATTTTCTATAGAAATAAAATTATTACAAAATTGACTATAGAAATAAAATTTTGACAACAATTTTTATAGAAGTAATATTTTAACAAGAATTTTCTATATAAACAACAGATTCAAAACAAAATTTCCTAAAGGAAATAAATTTTCACAAAAATTTTCTATTAGAAATAAAATTTTTACGAAATTTTCTATTAGAAATAAATTTTGACACAATTTTCTTTTTTAAAAATAAAAATTTTGAGCACAAAAATAGAAATATAAAATTGGGACAAAATTTTCTATTAGAAATAAAAAATTTGGATAAGAAATTTTTTATAGAAATAAAATTTTGACAAATTTTTTTAAAACAAAAAAATCAAGCAAAATCTATTTTTTTTTTTTTTTTTTTTTAGAAAAAAAAAAATTGACAAAATTTTTTATATAAGAATAATATTCTTAACGAAAATTTTCTAATTTTGGAATAAAATTTTGACAATATTTTTCTTTTAGAAATTAAATTTTAAGACCAAATTTTCTATAGAAATAAAATTTTCACAAAATTTTCTTAGAAAAAAAACTTTGACGAAATTTCTATTTAGAACATAAAATTTCGGACAATGCTTTCTTATAAATAAAAATTTGAAAAATTTCCTATAGGCAAAATATTATTTTTTGATAAACATAACGCCACACAATTTTTCTATAGAAAAATAAATTTTTGACCAAAATTTTCTAAAGAAATAAATTTTTGACAACGATTTTACTATAGAAATAAAATATTAACAAAAATTTCTTATAGAAATAAAATGTTGACAAAAATTTTCCATAGCAAATAAAATTTAACAATTTCTATGCGAAGCTAAAATTTGACAACATTCGCTAAAAGGAATAAAATTTTTGTACAAAATTGTCTACACAAATAAAATTTGACAAAAAATTTTTTAATAGAATTATATTTTAACAAAATTTTTATAGAATAAAAAATTTTTACAAAATTTTCTATTTCTATTTATAAAAATAATATTTTAAGAAAATTTTCTATAGAAATAAAATTTTGACAACGTTTTCTTTAGAAATTAAATTTAGACAAAATTTTCTATAGAAATAAAATTTTCATAAATAATTTTTAGGAAATAAAACTTTGACAAAATAAACGCCACAAAATTTTCTATACAAATAAAATTTTGCCAACATTTGCTAAAGAAATAAAATTTTGAGAAAATTTTCTATAGAAATAAAAGTGTGCAAAACTTTACTACAGATATAAAAAATATTAACAAAATTATTCTATAGAAATAAACCGTGTTGACAAAAATTTATCCATAGCAAATAAAATTTAAAACAAAATTTACTATTAGAAGTAAAAATTTGACAAACATTTTCTAAAGAAATAAAATTTTGACAAAATTGACTATAAGAAATAAAATTTTGAACAAAATTGTCTATACAAATAAAATTTTGACAAAAATTTTTTATGGAATAATCATTTTAACAAAAAATTTTCTATAGGCGATCCAAAAAAATTTAACAAAAATTTTCTATATAATAAAAAATTTAACAAAAAATTTTCTGCTAGAATATAAAATTTTTGACGAAATTTTTCTACAGAAATTAAAATGTGATCAAACATTACTATATAAAAAAGTTTTTGACAAAAGATTTTCTATAGAAATAAAATTATGACAAAATTGGACTATAGAAATAAAATTTTGACAACAATTTTTTATAGATTTTTAACAAATTTTCTATATAAACAACGGATTCAACAAAAATTTTCTAAAGAAATAAAATTGACCAACATTTTCTATTAGAAATAAAATTTTACGCAAATAAATTTTTGACACGAATTTTCTTATAAAAATAAAATTTTGATGAAATTTTCAGCAACATATTCAATTTTAAAAAAAGTAATGAAAAACAACAACACCCCAGCATTTTTTCATTTAGTCCATTACCTCAAGCCAAACGAATAATCCCAAAAAATCTTGTAAAAACTCCAAGGTCATCTAACCAAAACTAAACAGAAATAAAACTTTTAAACAAAAATTTCTATAGAACGTAAAATTTTGACAAAATTTGTATTAGAAATAAATTTGTTGACAAAATTTTTATAGAAATAAAATTAAAAATGTGGACAACATTTAACTATAAGAAACATAAAATATTGACAAAATTTTCTGTTAGAAATAAAAATTTTGACAAATTTTGTCCAAATTTTCTGTAGAAATAAAATTCTGACCAAAATTGATATATTATATAAAATTCGTTGACAACATTTAGTTGTAGAATTAAAATTTTGACAAAACTTTTCTTAGATAAAAAAATTTCCTTCTAGAAATGAAATTTTTTGACAAAATATCCATTATAGGAAATAAAATTTTTGCACAATATTCTATAGAAATAAAATTTTGCCAAAATTTTCTATAGAAATAAAATTTTGACAAACTTCGACAATGACATCGACAATACAAAATAAAAATTTGACAAAATTTCGTAAAGAAATATAATTTGACAAAATTTGCTCTAGAAATAAAAATGTCAGAAAATTTTCTTTAGGAATAAAATCTTGACAAAATTTTCTAAAGAAATAAAATTTTGACAATGTTTTGTAAATAAAATAAAATTTTGACAATGTTTTGTTAAATAAATAAAATTTTGCTAAATAAATAAAATTCGACAAATTTTCAATAGGGAGAAACTTAATTTCTATAAAAAAATAAAATTTTGACAAATTTTATTAGAATAATATTCTAAAGAAAATTTTTCTTTATGAAATAAAAATTTGAAACAAACATTTTCTTTTAGAAATTAATTTAGGACAAAATTTTTCTAATAAAAATAAAATTAAAATGTGTTGGACAAAATTTTATATAGAAAATTAAAAATATTAACAAAATATTCTATAGAAATAAAAATTTTTAAAAAAATTTCTATAGAAGCTTAAAAAATTTGACAAAATTTTCCTAAAGTAACAACAAATTTTAACAAAATTTTCGTATAAGAAATAAAATTTTTTGACAAAATTTTCTATTAGAAAATAAAAACTTTTTGACAACTTTTTCTATAGGAAATAAAATAAAAGTGCTGACAACATTACTATAGAAATATTAAAATTTGACAAAATTTGGATAGCATATAAAATGTTTGAAAAATCTTTGTTTAGAAATAAAATTTTTGACAAAATTTTCTAGAGAAAAAATTTCCTAGCAAATAAAATTTTTGCCAAATATTTTCTTATTGAAATAAATTTTTTGACAAAATTTTCTAATAGAAATAAAACTTCTACAATGACAACGACAATAGAAATAAAAATTTGCCAAATTTCGTGAAGATAATATAATTTTTTGACAAAATTTGCTATAGTAAATAAAAAATGTCACAAATTTTCTTTTAGGAATAACAATTCTTGACAAAAT
This sequence comes from Haematobia irritans, assembly GCA_003123925.1. Lineage (NCBI taxonomy): Eukaryota > Metazoa > Arthropoda > Insecta > Diptera > Muscidae > Haematobia > Haematobia irritans. Next base: position 41,340 of record PGFW01054334.1, on the reverse strand, counting down.
TTCTATTAGTAAAAAAGAATCTTGAACAAAATTTTTTTAGAATATAAAATTTTTGACAAATTGTTTTTGTAAATAAATTAAAATTTCGACAAAATTTTTCAATATGAAATAATTTCTATAAAATAAAATTTTGACAAAATTGTCTATAGAAATAAAATGTTGACAAAATTTTCTATAAAAATAAACATTTGACAATTTATTCCATAAAAAATTTTCTCTAGAAATAATATTTTTGATAAAATATTCTATAGAAATAAAATTTTGACAAATTTTTCTATAGAAATAAAATTTGCTGACACAATATTCTATAGAAATAATAATTTTTGCCAAAATTTTCTATAGAAAATAATTCAAGAGAAAAATAAAATTGTGACAAAAATTTTCTTCGATAGAAGCTAAAATTTTTTTGACAAAATTTTCTATTCGAAATAAAATTTTTACAAAACTTTTTTATAGAAATAAAATTTACGACCAAAATTTTCTCTAAAAATAACAATTTTTGGACAAAATATTCTACGCCAGCAAATAAAATTTTTGTCAATTATTTTCTATAGAAAATAAAAAATTCTTGAAAAAATTTTCTTAAAGAAAATAAAATTTTGGCAAAATTTTCTTGTAGAAAGTAAAATTTTCATTCGTAATTTTTTTACTTCCCATAGAAATAAAAATTTTTGACAAACTTTTTCTATAGAAATAAAAATCTGACAAATTTTTCTATATTATTTTATTTATTTTTCATATTTTTTTGGTAGATTACATTATTGACTTGAGTTGGGCATCCGCGACAATTAGTGAGGCCTAAAGATATGCCATGAGAAAATCTGGCTGTATTACAGTATAACCGAGATACCCTAGTTTGCAGTTACATTTTACCTTCCTTGCATTGATTTATTTTTACAGAATAAAAAATATTCTGTACGCTTTCATTAGAGGGTATTTGTATTTTCAAATCCAAAGAAAATTGGCATTAGTTTTCAATTAATTTCTAGAATATCAAGCAATTGTAATTTAATTTTTTTTTCTACTTGGATATGGGCAATCAATGTGGCTAAAAGACCATCCTCTTTGCCAATGGATAACTTTCTACATATTTTGATATTTAATATTCAAGGCTTTTTGTATCAATTTAAATGCCAATTTGAAATTGACTTGTGTAGAAGCAAATGGGTTTTCATAAAAACCTCAAAAGGGAAATTTAGTTTATCTACATTAAGTGGTAACTTTATGGACTGCGAGTTCTATTAGAATTTTTTGCTTTCAAATTTTTTTTTTCACTATCCTTAAGAAAAGGAAAACTTAATTGCCTTTATTAATTGCCATAGAAAATCTTCAGAGCAGAAGAAAAAAACTTACTAAAACATGCCAATTTTAATGAAGCATCACAAAAGAACCAATTGGGAAAAACAATTTGAGGACAAAACTTTTGCCAAGAAGAAAAAAACTTTTTTTAAGTAGTCAGATTTAGTGCCGACAAAATATTTTTGTTTGTGGAATTTTTAATTCGCATAATCAGAAAAGTGCCAAAAAAGTTTAAAACTAGGTTAGTAAAAAATATTTTAAGCCAGTATTTTTTTTTTTTTAATTATAATCGTTCATTAGTCAGAGGTCCTATCCACGATGTAATTTCTAAATTTTTCAAATTTTGAGAAGCAGATATTTGTCATAGGATTTTCCTAGTTAGTTATTATTATATTGATGAAAAAGACGAGGTCTTTTAATGGTCATGTGTAGCACGTTGCCAGAGTTCATAGAATTTCTTACACAAATGGTAGATATTTTACTTGCTTGGTAGATTGGTAGAATTTCTTTGATTGGTTTTGCAATTATTCCTTCTCTTAGCTAAGAAGTACTTACACAATTTCTATACACAATAACTTTTTTGAAGAAATTTTATTAGGCAAATAAAATTGTGACAAAATTTTATATGAAATAAAATTTTTTGACAAGACTTTCATATTTAGCAAATCAAAATTTTGACAAAAATGTTTCTATAGAAATAAAATTTGATTAAAATTTTCTATAGAAATTACATTTTGATAAAATTATATAGAAATAAAATTTTGGAATATAGAAATAAAACTTGTTCACCAATTTTATTTATAGAAATAAAATTTTTTTAAATTTGGTACATCTTTTTGGTAAAATTTTCTTTCAAAATTAGCAACCGTGGGCACGTGGTTCGTCAGGGGCTATGTTTTTGCATGTGTCTGTTCTGAGTGGTACTCCCATTTTCGCTCTCTTTTTTAAAGTGTATAGTCTTCCACTCGTTGCCATCTATGAGCAAGAAGAAGAGAAAAAACACATTATATTTGGTTAATTTGAAATTTTTCAAGGGAATCGGAAAGAAATAGAAGAAGCACACGAGTGATTCACATTTTTCTTTCGATTCCTTGGTAAATTTCTATTAACCAATATATGTTTTTCTCTTCTTCTTGCTCTCATAGAGCATCGAGTGGAGGACTATACACCTTTAAAACAGAGCGACGTGAAAAAAAGATCAAATTAGCGTTTTGCCAACGTTTGTCAAATTTTTATACTGTAACGATTGTTACCGGAACACACAGCTAGCGTATATTAAATCGCTGGTAAAAACATGCATGAAAATTATTTTTATTTTAATGAAAAATTCTGGAATTAATATGATAACATTTTTAAAGTTTTTGGCAAAAAAAATTTAATAACCATTTGCTTCCATACTTCGATAGTAAAAGTTTTGGCAATAACATTTTAACTTTTTCCAGGGATTATGGAATTATGACAGTGAAAACGAGTGAAATGAGTGAAGAGAGAGCGGAGGGAGAGAGTTTTTGTTTACTGATAAAATGCTGACAACAAATGAGCAAATGGAAATTTTCATGAACATTTATTTTTAAGTGCTGTTTTTGTTTGAGTGCATTTGTTTTTTCTGTTTTGTTTTATCTCTGTGGTGAACTACATTTCACATTGGTGTTCACACCTTTTCAAAGCGGTTGGGAATATTTATGAGATTTTTCTCATTCAGCATTTTTTTTCGCACGCATTTGTTTTAACAATATTAACAAACAAAAAAAAAAACAGGAAAACTTTTTGCAAAAAACTAAATTTGGAAGCCAAACAAAATACCAAGGCCAATTTAACAACCCTTTGGAAAACCCAAAGCATACCCTAGTAACCTCTTAATCCTGGAACTAACCAAAGCAAAGAAAAACGGGAGGGAATGCACATGAAATTAATTTCTGTTGGCGTGTTTGTGGTTGTCCATTATTCGGCCTCACCTTTGCCAACACAAGGCACACATAGGCTAAGTGGGAAAAACTTTAATGAATTTCACTTTGTTGTTTTTCCCAATGTTCTAGCGAATAATTTTTAAAAATATTTTCCCATTTAAATTTAAATATTGTCCCATCATTTATATGAGAGTTTTCTTAAATGGCACGTTCTTGTTCTACTAACAATTCAATGGCTAGTTTATTTATTTTGTTATTTAAAAACTGTATTGTGAGTGCGATAACAAGTTTTTTTTTGTGCTTACTGTGAATTGATGCAAGGTGACTCTCAGTATTGAGAGTTTTGATTAAAACTTGCACATTGGCAATTTCAGGTTAAATGTCATTAAATCAATGAAAAAATACAAAGAAGTAAGCTTGATAAATTTTCTATTAAAATAAAAATTTTTAATGAAAATTTTTTCTATAAAAAATAAAATATTTAAGAAAATTTTTCTATTAGAAATAAAAATGTTGACCAAATTTTCTATTAGAAATAAAATTTGAGAAATTTTTCTCATGAAAATTAACAATGTTTACAATATTTTTTTTTAGAAATAAAATTGTAACAAAATAAAAATTTGACAAAATTTTCTATAGAACTAATATTCTAAGAAAATTTTTCTATAGAAATAAAATTTACAAAATTTTTTTACTTATAGAAATAAAATTTTTTAGACAAAATTATCTTTATGGGAAATAAAATTTGACAAATTTTCTATTTAGGAAATAAAATTTTTAGACAAAATTATACTATGATAATAAAATTTTGACAAAATTTTCTACAGCAAATAAAAATTTTTGACGAAAATTTTCTATCAGATAATTAAAATTTTGAGAAATTTCTTCTATGGAATAAAAAAATAAAAATTGACAAACATTTTCTTATTAGGAAATAAAATTTTTTGGCAAAAAACATCCACAGAAATAAAATTATGACACCATTTTCTATTGATATAAATTTTAGACAAAATTTTGTATAGAAATAAAATTGTGACAAAATTTTTACAATATTTTCTATAGATATAAAATTTTCTAAAAAAAATAAAATTTTGGCATAATTTTCTGAAGAAATAAAATGTTGACAAGATTTTCTATTAGAAGTAAGATTTTGACAAAATTTTATTATAAAAAACAAGTATATTACGGCACGTTTAAGTTCGCGCCAGCCGAAGTCTTTATGTACCCTTCCATCATGGATAGCGTAGATAACTTCATCTAAAAACACTGCATCCACAATCGACATTACTTAAGTATGCGGCTAACGCTTGCCGCATGGCAAGGTATCTTAAAACCTTCAAACACCATCTTCTAAATTGTATTTAATGTCCATACGTTGTATATTATTGACAACTTGTTTTGGTAAATAAAATAAAATTTTCGAAAAATTTTCAATTAGAAATAATTTCTAAGTAAAAAATAAAATTTTGACAAACATTGTCTTATAGAAATAAAATGTTGACAAAATTTTCTATAAAAAATAACATTTGACAATTATCCATAAAAAATTTTTCTTTCTAGAAATATATTTTTGATAAAATATTCTATCAGAAATAAAATTTGACAAATTTTTCTATAGGAATTAAAATTTGTGACACAATATTCTATAGAAATTTAAAACTTTTTGCCCAAAAATTTTCTTATTAGAAATAATTCTAAGAGAAAAAAAATTGCTTGACAAAATTTCGATAGAAGGTAAAATTTTGACAAAATTTCTTATCGAAATTAAAATTTTACACAACTTTTTTATAGTAAATAAAATTACGACAAAATTTCGCTCTAGAAATTGAACATTTTTGACAAAATATTCTTAACATGAAACTAAAATTTTTGTCAAAATTTTCTATAGAAATAAAATTTTTTGAAAAATATTTTCTAAAGAAATAAAATTTTGGCAAAAAATTTTCTTCTAGAAATAAAATTTTTCCAAATTTTCTATAGAAATAAATTTTGACAAAATTTTCTATTAGAAATAAAATACTCTTGACAAAATTTTCTATATATTTTTATTTATTTTCTTCATATTTTTTGGTAGGATTAATTATGACTTGAGGTGGCCATCCGCGACAATAGTTGGATGGCCTAATAAGATATTGCCATGAAAATTGGGCTGCTAATTAAGTAAACCGACTTACCCTAGTTTTGCAGTTACATTTTAACCTTCCTTGCATTGATTTATTTTTACAGAAAATTAAAAAATATTCCTGTACGCTTTATTAGAGGGTATTTGTATTTTCAAATCCAAAGAAAATTGGGCATTAGTTTTTCAATTAATTTTTCTAGGAATATTCAAGCAATGTGCTAATTTAAATTTTTTTTTCTTACTTGGATTCATGGGGCAATCAATGCTGCTCTAAAAGACCATCCTCTTTGCAATGGATAACTTTCTTTACAAATTTCTATATTTAATATTCAAGGCGCTTTTGTATCAATTAATGCAATTGAATGATTTGTGTAGAAGCATAGGTTCATAAAAACCTTCAAAAGGGAAATTTACGTTTTATCAATTAAGTGGTAAACTTATGACTGCCAGTTCTATTTTAGAAAAATTTTTTTGCTTCAAACATTTTTTTCACTATTCCTAAAAGGAAAGGAAAACCTTTAATGCTTTATAATTGCCATAGAAAATCTAGAGCAGAAGAAAAAAAAACTTACTAAAACATTGCATTTTAAGCAGCATCACAAGGAACCAATTTGGAAAAACAATTTGAGGACAAAACCTTTTTGCCAAGAAGAAAAAAACTTTTTAAGAGTCAATTAGTGCGACAAAATATTTTTGTTTGGAATTTTAATTCGATAATCAGAAAGTGCAAAAAAGTTTAAAACTAGAGTAAAAATATTTAGCCAGTATTTTTTTTTTTTTAATTATAATCGTCATTATGTTCAGAGGTCCTATCCAGATGTCAATCTAAATTTCAAATGAGAAGGAGATATTGTCAATAGTGAATTTCCAGTTAGTTTATTATATATATGATTGAAAAAGACGAGGTCTTTTAATGGGCGTCATTGTGGCACCGGTTGCCAGAGTTTTCATAGAATTATCTACCACAAATGCGTAGATATTTTACTGCTTGGTAGATTTGGTAGAATTTCTTGATGGTTTATGCAATTATTCCTCTCTAGCTAAGAAGTACTTTACACAATTTCTTATACAAATAACCTTTTTGAAGAATTTTTTATAGAAATAAAATTTGTTGACCAAAATTTTATATATAGAAATAAAAAAAAAAAAAAAAAAAAAATTTTCGACAACTTTTCTATAGAAAATAAAACATTTTGACAAAATTTATTCTATAGAAAATTAAAATTTTGATAAAATTTTCTATAGAAATTTACGATTTTTTGATTTAAAATTTTATATAGAAATAAAATTCTTGAATATAGAAATAAAACTTTCACAAAATTTTATTATAGAAAATAAAATTTTTTTAAATTTCGGTACATTTTTGAGGTAAAATTTCTTCAAAATTAGCAACCGTGGGCAGTGGTCGGTCAGGGCTATGTTTTTTGAACATGTGTCTGTCTGATGTTGGTACTCCATTTCGCTCTCTTTAAAGTGTATAGTCTCCACTCGTTGCTCTATGAGCAAGAAGAAGAGAAACACATATATTGGTTAATTGAAATTTACCAAGGGAATCGAAAGAAATGAAGAAGACACGAGTGATACATTTCTTTCGATTCCCTTGGTAAATTTCTATTAACCAATATATGTGTTTCTCCTTTCTTCTTGCTCATAGAGCATCGAGTGGAGACTATACACTTTAAACAGAGCGAGTGAAAAAAGATCAAATTAGCGTTGCCAACGTTTGTCAAATTTTTATAATGTAACGATTGTTACCGGAACACACAGTAGCGTATATAAATTCGCTGGTTAAACATTGCATGAAAATATTTTATTTAATGAAAAATTTCTGGAATTAATTATGGATAACATTTTTTAAGTTTTGGCCAAAAAAAAATTAAATAACATTATGTCCATACTGATTAGTAAAAGCTTGGCCAATAACATTTAACTTTTTCCAGATTATGGAATTATGACAGGTTGAAAACGATCGTGACAAGAGTGAGAGAAGAGGGATGGGATGATGAGTTTGTTTTACTGTAAAAATGTTTGAAAAAAATGAGCAAGGAATTTTATGAACATTTATTTTAAGTGCGTGTGTTTTGTTTGAGGCATTGTTCTGTTTTTGTTTTATCTCTGTGGCTGACCTACATATCACATTTGCGTGTTCACACCTTCAAAGCGGTTGGGATATTTAATGAGATTTTTCTGCATCCATTCAGCATTTTTTCGCACGCATTGCTGTAACAAATTCAACAAACAAAAAAAAAACAGAAACTTTGCAAAAAACTAAATGAAGCCAAACAAAAACCAAGGCAATTTAACAACCCTGGAAAACCCAAAGCATACCCTAGTAACCTCTTAATCCTGGAACTAACCAGCAAAAAAACGGGGAGGAATGCAATGAAAATTAATTTCTGTGCACGTGTTTTGTGCGTTTGTCATATTCGCCTCACCTTTGCAACACGAAGCACACATAGGTTAAGTGGAAAAACTTTAATTGTGAATTTCACTATTGTTGTTTTTTTCCAATGTTTCTTGCCGAATAATTTTTAAAAATATTTTCCCATTTAAAATTTAAATTATTGTCCATTCATTTATATTGAAGAGTTTTTCTAAATCGGCACGGTTTTCTGTTCTACAAACAACTTCATGGCTAGTTATATTTTATTTTGTTTTAAACTGTAGTGAGTCGCTGATAACAGTTTATTTTTTGTGCTACTCGTGAATGATGCAAGGGTACTCTCAGTAATGGAGAGTTTGATTAAAAACTGCACATTGCGCTAATTTCAGTTAACATGTATAAAATATATGGAAAAAATAACAAAAGAAGTAAGCCTTTGATAAAAAAATTTTCCTATAAAAATTAAAAATTTTTAAGAAAATTTTCTATAAAAATAAAATTTTAAGAAAATTTTTCTATAGAAATAAAATGTTGACCAAATTTTCTATTTAGAAATAAAATTTTGAGAAATTTTTTCTATTGAAAATAAAATCGTTTACAATAAAATTTTTTTTTTAGAAAATAAAATTTTGTAACAAAATTAAAATCTTTGACAAAATTTTCTATAGAACTAATTTATTCTTAAGAAAATTTCCATATAGAAAAATAAAATTTTTACAAAATTTTCGCTATAGAAATAAAAATTTTTAGACAAAATTATCTATGGATAATACAAATTTTGACAAAATTTTTTCTATAGAATAAAATTTTAGACAACAATATCTATGGAAAATAACTTTTGACAAAATTTTCTTACAGAAATAAAATCTTTGACGAAATTTTCTATAGAAATAAAATTTTGGAAAATCTTCTATGGCGAATAAAATTATTGACAAAATTTTCTTTATAGGAATAAATTTATTGGCCCAAAAAACATCCACAAGAAATACAAATTATTTGACACCATTTTCTATTGATATAAATTTTAGACAAAATTTTTTTATAGGAAATAAAATTGTTGACAAAATTTTTACAATATTTTCTTATAGATATTTAAAAAATTTTCTAAAAAAAATTAAAATTTTGGCATAATTTTCTGAAGAAATAAAATGTTGACAAGATTCTTCGTATAAGAAGTAAGATTTTTGACAAAATTTTATATAAAACAAGTAGTATATTTACGCGCCGTAAGTTTCGGCCAGCCGAAGCTTATGTACCCTCCAATCATGGATAGGTTAGAAACTTCATCCTCAAACACTGCCATCCACAATTCGAATTACTTAATTGCGGTACACGCTTGCGATGGCCAAGGTTATCTTAAAACCTCCAAAACACCATCTTCTAAATTGTATGTAAGTCCATACGTAGGTATATATTAAATCAAAAAAGATTCGATACCAATACGTAAATATAATTCATGTTTTTTGACAAAGTTAGACATAAAAATTTTGACAAAATTTCTTACAGAAATAAATTTTAACAAAATTTTCTATAGAAATAAAATTTTCACAAAATTTTTCTATAGAATAAAAATTTTGACAAAATTTTCTATAGAAATGAAAAAATTTGACACAAAAATTTCTACAGAAATAAAATTTTTGACAAAATTTTTCTATAGAAATAAAAAATTTTGGTTAGATTATTTTTTGGTTCTCAGTTGGCAACCAATGATTTTATGAGCGATTATCGACCCCAATTTATTGTGTGCATTGGTACCAAATTTTGGTATGCGTGTAGCGACCACATACTAACACCACGTGCCTAATTTTGAACCGGATCGGATTGAATTTTGCTCCTCCAAGCAGGCTCCGGAGGCTCAAATCTGGAGAATGTTTTATATGCACGGCTTATAGTATAATTTATGGCACCGATGGTTGGCACCAATTTTTGCATGGTTGTTAGGAGACCATATACCATACATCATGTACCAAATTTCAGCCGGATCGGATGAAAATTTTCTTCTCTTTTTGATGGCTCCGCAAGCCAAATCTGGGGATCGTTTATATGAGAGGCTATATATTTAATTATGAACCGCTGCTGGACCAATTTTTTGCATGGTTGTTAGGAGACCATATTACCAACACCATATACAAATTTTCAGCCGGTCGGATGAAATTTTGGTTTCTCTTTTTGGGCTCCGCAAGCCAAATCTGGAGATTGCGTTTACTATGGGGGCTATATATAATTATTAGGACCCGGATGATGGACCAATTTTTGCATGGTGTGTAGAAGACCATATTATCCAAACACATTATACAAATTTCAGCCTGGATCGGATTGAAATAATGCTTCTGTTAGAGGCTCCACAAAAGCCAAATCGGAGGGAGGTCCCTTTATAATGGCGGGCTATACGTTAAAAGGTGGACCGATATGGCCCATTTTCAATACCATCCGACCTACGATCAATAAACAACTACCTCTGCATGGCCAAAGTTTCAAGTCGATAGCTTGTTTCATTCGCGAAGTTAGCTCGTTGATTTCAACAGACGGTACAGGAGGGACGGATAGGGACGGTCGGACGGACATCCTCTCAGATCGACTCGGAATTTTCACCACGACCCAGGAATATATATTATGGGGTCTTAGAGCCAAAATTTCGATGTGTTACAAACGGAATGACAAAGAGTTAATCATACTCCCCACTCCTATGATGGAGGCGTTATAATAAACATTAACAAAATTTTTTACATATAATTGTGACAAAATTTTCTTATTAGAATTAAATTTTTAGAAAATTTTCTAAGAAATAAATTTTTCCGAAAATTGTAATATAGAAATCAAATTTTCAGGAAAATTTTTCTATAGAAATCAAATTTTCAGAGAAAATTTCTATAGAACATAAAAAAAAAAATTGGAGAAAACATTTTATATTAAATAAATTTGGTGATTAAATATTTTTATAAATAAATTTTGACAAAGTATTCTCTTAAATTAAATAAATGCTTGACCAAAATTTTCTGCAGAAATTTAAAATTTTGAATAAAAATTTTGCGAAACTTTTTAGTTTGTAGATTTATTTTTTATACCCTGCCGTCACATTGTGGCAACAGGGTATTATTAAGTTTAGTGCAATATTGTTTGCCCAACACCCAGAAGGATACGAAGATTAGTTCACATGGTTGTTTTGGCCAAAAATGCTCAGGGTGGGGCTCCTGAATCGATACAGCAATGGTCGTCTGTCTGTGAACACATTTTTGTTAATCAAAAGGGTCTAGGTTCGCAGTTATTTTTTTTTTTAGTCCAATCGACTTCAAATTTGGCCCACAAGTATATTGTTTGGCTCAGAAGAACCATTTATTTGATTTTTGGAAGAAATCGCGTCAGATTTTAGATATAGCTCCCAGTATAATATATAATATTTTCGCCGATATGTGACTTATATGGCCCAGATAGCCAGAGTTTACCCTAATTTGGCTATAAAAATTTTGCACAAGCAAGAACAATTCAGTACTATAGTCAAGTCGTGACCAAATATTGATTGAAATCGGTTCACGATTTTAGATATAGCCTCCCATATATTATCGTTCGCCCGATATGGACTTATATATTTGCCCCAGAAAGCCAGAAGTTTTACCCCAACCATTTTGCGTTTTGAAATTTTGCACAGGGAATAGAATTACATTGTTGCTATTGCGCTGCCAAATTGGTTGAAAATCGCGTTCAAGATTAGATATAGCCTCCCTTATATTAGCTTTCGCCCGATTTACAACTCATATGACCACAGAGGCCCAATTTTTTTCCTCCGATTTATGTTTGAAATTTTGCACAGGGAGTAGAATTAGCATTGCTAGCTATGCGTTGCCAAATTTTGGTTGAGATCGGTTTCAGATTTTAGATTATATCTCCCCCATATATATTGCTTTCGGCCCGATCTTCCACTCATCATGACCACAGAGGCCAATTCTTAACTCCGATTTAGTTGAAATTTTGCACAAGAGAGTAGGAATTAGCCATTGTTGCTTATGCGTGCCAAATTTAGTGTTGAGATCGGCTTTTCAGATTTAGATATACTCTCCCATATATATTGTTTTTCTTGATTCGACAAAAAAATTGGTCAAAATACCAACACTTTCCTTGTATAAATCGCCACTGCTTAGTCGAAAAGTCTGCTAAAAATGACTCTAATTTTCCTAAACTTCTAATACATATATACCGAGCGATAAATTCATAAATAAACTTTGCGAAGTTTCTCTTAAAAATTGCTTCAGATTTAAATGCCTTTCCATATTTATTACCCTGCCCGCCACACATGTGGAACTGTGGTGTTCCCTCCTAGTGCATTAGCCAGACTTAAATTTTTCGAGTCTTATGATTTTTTTTAGAAACGTTGTATCAAATTCTGTCTAGATTCGCGAGATATTTAAATGTATGTATTTGGACAACCACTTTATATATGCCCCCCAAACACATTTTGACGGATGTTGATATGGTATCGAAAAATTAAGATCTACGAAGTTGGTGCAGGGTTATAATATTAGTCGGCCCCGGCCGTCTTTAGACTTTCCCCTTACTTGTTTTTTAACTAACCATTGTGCTTCCACCTAGTGCAGTTAGCCCGGACGGTAAAATTTTGGTCTTTAGGACTTTTGTTAAGAAGTCTAAATCAAATTCTGTCCAGATCGATGATATTTAATGCTATTTATTTTGGGACAAAACCTTTATTATATAGCCCGCCAACATATTTTGACGGATGATTGATATGGTATCGAAAATTTAGATCTACAACGTGGGCAGGTTAACTATAGTCGGCCCGTCCGACTTTAGACTTTCCTTACTTGTTATTATTATTTTTTTATTTATGGAATTTTTCAAAATTTTATATTTTTTACTATCTCCCTCTCTCTTTAGTAGAAAAACTTTTTCCCTTTAATTCATTTAAAATTGGCATTAAACACCTTATGAAAATTTAACTTTTATTCTCCTGCTATTTTTGGCTTTAGTTTGCTTCAAAATACCATATTGCATATCAAAAAGATTAAAGCTAAGAGATGTCGGCAAAGAACTATAATTAATACTCTTTAGATGTAGGAGTAGACATGGCTGCAAAAAAAGGATTAAATCAAAAAGTCCAATGTCCTCTACCCAGGTGGTTATTCATTAATTAAAATTTCATTCTTTGAGTTAATGAAGACAACTTTAATGAGATAAGAAGTAATGGGTTACTAAATGATAAGAGTTCAAATCTCCCTCTCTTTCTCTCTCACACACTCTTTGATAGATATAAAATTTCCAACTGTTCTTTTATGTTTTCCTGGATTTATTTTCCTTAACAAAATGTGAATCTCTCTACGTTAAATCTCAGAAAATATGCTCAGGGAGAATGCTTTTTTATGCTCTTAAATCGAAAAAAGACAAACTCTAGTTTTAGATAAAATCAGTATGGGTGTGGGATTTTTGTTAAATATGATGGTAATTTTGTTTAGGGTGCAAGCAAATTCCATACATCAAGTGTATGTAATAACCAGACCACCCTAGTATACTGTATAATGCCATTGACTTCTTTTATGTGTTACGCATAGAACCACCCCATCACTTTTAATGCCCTTCAACTCAAATTTGTCAAGATTCGTGTCAAGTGAAATCTTCTACCTTTATAAGACCAGGGTAAAATCTCTGGGGAACAGTAGTGTATGGTTTTGTGGTCTATGAGTAAGGCTGTGTTGTTGTTGTTGTTTTTTTTTTGCATCATAAGAGAATATCCAGTTATCACTCTGTATTCCATGTCAACAACGTCTGGGTAGTTATTTTGCCTTTTCGCTTCAAGTTTCGTCTTTAATGCATCAGTGCACTTGGACGTATGAGCCTATAGATATGAGAGCAAAATTCTATGCTGGCAATATTGGAAGGCCTTAAAGAAAAACGACTTATGGGATAAAAACATGAATGGAAGAAAAGAACAATTAGGAAAAGGATTAAGATTTTTATAAAAAATCACTATTTATACCCTGCGC
>PGFW01054331.1:26415-36849 GCA_003123925.1 Haematobia irritans | reverse complement strand
GAACTTACGGCCGTATATACTTGTTGTAATTGATTATGTTATCAATTTCAATCAACTATTTAGTTGGAAATATTTTGGTGATATTTTTTTTTGTGAAAGAATATAGGCTCTCAACTTCAATCGATTATTTAATTGGAAGTATTTAGGTGATGTTTTTTCTGCGTGGCAATTAATTCTTTAATTGAAATTTCTTCAGTCACGAGAAGGAAAGTGTCAATCATAATATTAATTAGAAATAAAAATAATATACATGATTTAAAAAAAAAAATAATTGATTTCTAGCTGATAGCCTAAGTAGCCAATGCTAGATTGGAGGATTTGAGCTCATGTGATATTCCAAACTTTTGTGGGTGTACAAACCCAAGAAATCGTCTTAAAAAAGGGGGAATAATTTTTTTTTTTTTTTTTTCCTGCTTTTTAACAATCAACGGAAAAATTAATTTGATCCATATAGATTTTTAATTGAAATGTCTTCAATCACAGAAATTGATAGTATCACTTAAAAAATTAATTTAAAGGCAATTAATAAAAAGTTAATATTGATCCAATTAAAAATTATATTGAAACATTATATTTTGTATCGATTTTTGTTTCATTAAAAAAATTTGTTTGAAATCCAATTAAATTTTTAATTGACAATATTTTTTTAAAACTCAATCTAAAATTTTATTGAAAAAATTTTCGCTGCGAATTTTTCGTGTTTAGCTGCTTCCGCCTTCATTTTTTCTGAATATGCAGACAAGTGGGCAGAATCCCATCCGTACTCTAGAGCTGCGTGAGCCATGTTCTTCATATGCCACGCGTGCAATCAATAACTATAGGCTCCGTCTTCTGTTTTTATTGCACTTGGAGTTCTGGTGGCCATTGAATAGTGTAACATTTTCTTCTGACTCTTGCAAACCAATCCTCCAGTTTTAAACTCCAAACTCACAATTTGTAATGTTTACTCATCTGAGAAAACAAATTAGGTAAGCTTTCTCTATATTGCAAAGCGAGGCAACTTCTTGGCCCTTTCTAGTCTAACTGATTTTCTTGAATGCATGTGACTCTGATTTTTTGAACTTCAAATGGCTTTGATCGCAACTAACAATATTGTGTTGCAGGTCGCGTCTCGCTGATATGTTTCATCTATTAGCAAGTTTTTTTAGCCACTCTTGCGTGGATTATCAACTAATTCTGCCTATATAAGTAGATGCGATGCAGGCAATTGTCCACGTAGCAACACGCCAGGAGAAAAACATGATTGTCACAATATAATTCGAACGAGCAAAATAATATGATAAGCAGCAATTTTCTCTGCAGCATGTTAACAATTGTAAATTTAACTGCCAACTGCTGTTGGCTCTACATGTTACATGGTCTAAGAAAAATAGCAATATGTGCCCGTCATCTAAAATGTTATTATATTATAATAAATAAATTTATGTTTCCATAAAATGAGCAATGTACGAATCTTAAAATCGTTATGTTATTCGTCAAAAAATTTTTCTGTCTAGTTAAAATTGAATACATGGTCACAACCTAAAAAATGTTTTGATTTTTAATGAAAAAACTTTTTTTCGTCGTCGAAAAAAGGACCCACTTGGGAAAAAAAAACAACAAAATCAACTTTATGTTATTTGTTTTTATTTATGTATTATAAACTATTCAATTGTTTATTTGTATTATAATGTCTGCAAAGCAAATATCACATATTTTTACACACTCTTAGTTTGGTTCAAATTTCAACAATATAAGTAATGCATTCCATATTTACATCGTGCCCATCAAAAGCTACAAAACACAGAATCATTATACTGCAAATAAAATAAATTATCCATAATGTCAAAATGTCAAAACAAAAACCAGTACATTGTGTTTCAATTACACTTTCCTTTTTTTGTATCCACATAAAACACGTGCCATTTCTGAATAAATAATATTAACACAATACACATATAATTCCGTATTCGTCGTCCATTCCAAGAAACATCAAACAACCACGACTGACGCGCAAATGAAAATAGTGATTACCTGACAAAATGTTTTTTATAAATTCTTGTCGCTGCAAAAAAATTAAAAAATTAAATGGTCACGAAAACAATGTACATGGTTTTTATGCATGTAAATTGTTTTGTGACATGTCTATACGTAAACTATAAAAATACTTTTTTTTCTCTGCAAAAAAGTAAAAAAAAATTGAATGGTCAGGTACATCAGTGATTTCCTGACATACAATGGTCTCAAATTCTATCATTTAAATAATAGAACATGTTTGCGGCATTTGAGAACCATTTAAAATGTCTTATTGCCAACATATATTTTTCTCCGGCTCGAAAATTATTTTTACAAAGACAAAATACATGGTTTTCGCGACAATTACATACTCTAAATAAGCATTAAATGGATGCGGCAACCATGTCCAAACATGTTTTTTCTGTGCGTGAAGGTAACGAGCAATTTTTGGTGATGAAGCTGCGTCAAGAATGGCATGGTGAATTCAACCAGGGTCGTAGTTCACTCCAAGACGAATCTCGTGAAGGTCGGCAAAAAAAAGGCTCGTCTATTGATGTAGATTGGTTGGAAGAAATGCTCGAAAAATACTATCGCGGTGCTTCGAAAAACGTCTATGACAGCAGTCGACTGTATAGGCTTTTCAAGATGAGCCAACTCTTGATGGTATTGCAAATAGGCCATATCGGATCACTTATACGTATAGCCCCCATATAAACTGACCCCCAGATTTGGCTTGCGGAGACTCTAAGAGAAGCAAATTTCATTCGATCCGGCTGAAACTTATTACATAGTATTGGTATATGGTCTCCAAGAACCATGCAAAAATTGGTCCACATCGGTCCATAATTATATATAGCCCCCATATAAACCGATCCCCAGATTTGGCTTGCGGAGCCTCTATGAGAAGCAAATTTCATCAGATTCGGTTGAAATTTGGTACATGTTGGTAGTATATGGTCTCTAACAAATATGCCAGAATTGGTCCATATCGGTCCATAATTATATATAGCCCCCATATAAACCAATCCCCAGATTTGACCTATGGAGCCTCTTGAAGGAGCAAAGTTCATCCGATCCGT
This sequence comes from Haematobia irritans, assembly GCA_003123925.1. Classification (NCBI taxonomy): domain Eukaryota; kingdom Metazoa; phylum Arthropoda; class Insecta; order Diptera; family Muscidae; genus Haematobia; species Haematobia irritans. Next base: position 33,775 of record PGFW01054331.1, on the reverse strand, counting down.
TTGAAATTTGGTACATTTCGCTAGTATATGGCCGACATGTCCGTATCGATCTATATTATATATACGAGTTGCCCCAAAAATTTTATATTTCTATAGAAAATTTTGTAAAAAATTTATTTCTATAGAAAATTTAGTAAGAATTTTATTTCTGTAGAAACTTTTGTCAAAATGTTATTTCTATAGAAAATTTATGAAGCATTTTATAGTTGGAGAGGAATATTTTGCAAAATCTTCCAAAACATGAATAATTCTACAAATCTACCAAACAGTAAAAAATCTGACATTTTGGGTAGACTCATATTCATAATTGTATATAGCCTCCATATAAAGCGACCCCCATATTTCAATTCTGGCTCTATAATTACCGCACAAAAGTTCATATCGGTTCGTAATTATTTCTTCCCTATATATACCGGTCAAGAACTGTCTACTATATATCCCGCATGGACTAACTTACAATTTAGAAGATGATGTTAAGAAGTTTAATATACCTTATGCGTTTAGAATGCAAGTTTTCGAGATAACTTAATGAGAGTGGTTTCGAAATTTTTTCAAAAATGAACGCAAAAGTGGGGAGTTAAATAGGGAATTAAAAATGAAGAAAACATTTTTGTTCTCTAATCCCGAAATATAAAAGGCAAACGTATAGCATAAAAATGAAGGTATTTTTGTGATAGGATGTCATTAATATAACCAATGAAAAAAAGAGTGATTGGTCCCTGCTCGGGCGCCATTTTTCTTCTTTTTCGAATGAAGTTATATTTCGACTTATTCATCGGTATTCTTTCTCAACAGGTTGAAGGTGGTCTGATTAAATTAAAAACTCAATTACACATATACGCAAATATATACGCAAATATATAATTGATACCTCCCCAATGAAATTTTAGACAAATAAATATCGCTCTCCATTTGCTTTTCAATATAAAGACGTTTGTTTGGAAAGTAAAAAGTAAATACTTTTCGTGATAAACCTTGGATTCTTTTATAGGATGTAAAAATAATTTCAAAATGCCGCAAATATTTGTTCTACCTTAATATCTTCTACCCTCACATCTTTCTCACCTCAAGTTTTTTTTTAGTTCTTGGAGCCTTTTTCTGTAATATAAACAATGTAGAATTTTTTTTTTTTGATTTTATAAATTTTACCATTCGCCTGAAACGGAGAATCGTACCGCAGACCACACATTTTGTAAGCCAACACACTATCCACTACGTAGCTGTTATTATCGTTAACAGACAATTATCGCTATAGTCATCAACGCACAAGCTACGCATACAGTCAAGCATTTCTATTTATAGAACATAGGTTTGAGCGCCCACTAGCCGATCTAAAGCAACTTTAATTAACAGAAACATACCCTTTAGTTGGCCACTTATTTAAAAATACTACGCTTGGAAACAGAAATAATGTAATTTTACTTATATTCCAAAAATGTTTGCAAAATTTCGAAAATAGGTCTGGAATTTCATACTACTATATTATTTTTTTCTATGAAACTTCAAAATGTGAAGCCAGAAAAGGTAGCCCATTGGAACAAATCTAACTGAAAATATAGCGCTATACTTCGTTACATTACACGTCAGTCACTCAAAACATATTAATTGAAAAATGTAAAACCCCTTCCAGCAACATTTGAATGTCATAAAAAGATAACACAATCTTACATAAAGTTTACATGTCATTTTATTTTTATATCTTGTATTATCCTATCTCACTGCAGGACATTTTTATTAGTTAGGATATTCATGTCTTAAGTCCATTCATTATGGCCAATGTACTATCAATTATCATAAAACACCAATGTCATGGCAATAAATCAATTAGAATAGAAAATCAATACAACCAAATGAAAGTTTTACATTCAAATAAGCTGCCACTATCAAAATTACAATCTCCTTTTTGTTTGTTTTGTGGATATCCAACATTCGAATTGAAATGTTGTCTTATTGTCAAATATTAAAGAATGGCTATGGATGCCAAGAAAGTTGTCATAACAGCAGCAGCAGCGAGAATGGAGTAAAGCTCAGGGAAGCCTTTCAAATTCAAATACAGCTCAGTGGATTGTTTAACCGCAATATTGGATAGTAATAAGCCGTTCAATCGTTAGGATTGTTTTATATTACCTGTGGCATTAGCGGTGATTATCAAATTTATGGGCTTTTGAGTTTTGAATTCAGGGAATAATTTTCCGGGAAGAGAGAATGGGATTTGTACATCTCAAACATTTTTCAAATTTTTCTAGATAACAAAACTATATTCCAAATTGATGTTTTTTACTCTCCTCTTAGGTTAGGTTAGGTGGCAGTCCGATGTATCAGGCTCACTTAGACTATTCGGTCCATTGTGATACCTCAGTGGTGAACTTCTTATCACTGGGTGCTGCCCGATTCCATGTTAAGCTCAATGACAAGGGACCTCCTTTTTATAGCCGAGTCCGAACGGCTTTAAACACTCAGAAAAGTCACCAGCCTTACTGAGGTTGGATAATCCTCCGCTGAAAAACTTTTTGGTGTTCGGTCGAAGCAGGAATCGAACCCACGACCTTGTGTATGCAAGGCGGGCATGCTAACCTTTGCACACGGTGGCTTCCTATTCTCCTCTTAATTTCCTGATTTTATTATACGAAGAGAACGTATAATTAGAGTTTGCTCGTAATAGGTACATATTAACTTCAGGGCCCCATGGAAGGTATTTTTATTTAACTATGGCTGTAAAAATTACTATTGGCAGCTCGTATTAAAAACGCGGATTTTTCCAAATGTTCGAGAATTTATTACGAAGAAATGCAAAAGAGGCTGATCAATCGAAGTATTGTGCATTGCTAGTCATTACTTTTTCCTGTCTCTCTGGCAATATACAACATACTCCACTTATGACTCAATCCGGATTCCTCATAAGAACAAAATGCTGCTCAGCTAAGTCATGCGTCATCAACAGTGTTGCCAGCAGTAGACAATTTTGTCAAAATTTTCTTACTGTAGAAAATGTTGTCAAAAACTTTAATTCTATAAAAAATTTTGTCAAAATTTTAATTCTATAGCATTTTTTTTTTTCAAAATTTTATTTCTATAGAAAATTTTATCAAAATTTTATTTCTATAGAAAATGTTGTCAAAATTTTATTTCTGTACAAAATTTTATTTCTATAGACATTTTATCAAAATTTTATTTCTATGGAAAATTTTGTCAAAATTTTATTCCTACAGAAAATTTTGTCAAAATTTATTTCTATAGAAAATGTTGTCAAAATTTTATTTCTATAGAAAATTTTGTCAAAATTTTATTTCTATGGAAAATTTTGTCAAAATTTTATTTCTATAGAAAATTTTGTCAAAATTTTATTTCTACAGAAAATTTTGTCAAAATTTTATTTTCTATAGAAATTTTGTCAAAAATTTTATTCGTAAGAATTTGTCAAAATTTTATTTCTATAGAAAATTTTGTCAAAATTTTATTTCTATAGAAAATTTTGTCAAAATTTTATTTCTATAGAAAATTTTGTCAAAATTTTATTTCTATAGAAAATTTGTTAAAAATTATATATTTCTATGGAAAATTTGTCAAAATTTTATTTTCTATAGAAAATGTTGTAAAAATTTTATTGCTATACAAAATTTTGTCAAAACTTTATTTCTATAGAAAATTTTATTACTAAAGAAAATGATCTCAAAATTTTATTTCTTTGGAATTTTTTCTCAAAATATTATTTCTATAGAAAAATTTATCAAACATTTTTTTATCGAAACTTTTTCCAAAATTATATTTATATAATTATTTCTATAGAAAGTTTTGTCAAAATTTTATTTCTATAGAAAATTTTGTCAAAATTTTATTTCTATAGAAAATTTTGTCAAAATTTTATTTCTATAGAAAATTTTGTCAAAATTTTATTTCTATAGAAAAATTTGTCAACATTTTAATTCTATAGAAAATTTTGTCAAAATTTGTTTTTATAGAAAATTTTGTCAAAATTATTTCTATAATAAATTTGTCAACATTTTATTCTATACAAATTTTGTCAACATTTTATTTCTTATGGATTTTTTCTCAAAATTTTAATTCTATAGAAAATTTTGTCAACATTTTATTTCTATATAAAATTTTGTCAAAATTTTAAGTCTAAAGAAAATTTTGCCTAAATTTTATTTCTATTGAAAATTTTGTCAAAATTTTATTTCTATAAAAAATTTTGTCCGAATTTTATTTCTATAGAAAATTTTGTCAAAATTGATATTTCTATAGAAAAATTTTGTCAAAATTTTTAATTCTATAGACAATTTTTTTTTTTGTAAATTTATATCTATAGAAAATATTATCAATAATTTATTCTATGAGGTAAAATTTGTCAAAATTTATTTCTATGGAATTTTTTCTCAAAATTTCATTTCTATAGAAAATGTTTTCAAAATTTTATTTGTATAGAAAATTTTGTCAATGTTTTATTTCTATATAAAATTTTCTAAAAATTTTATTTGTATAGAAAATTTTGTCAAAATTTTATTTCTATAGAAAGTGTTGTCAAAATTTTATTTCTATAGAAAATGTTGTCAAAATTTTATTTCTATAGAAAAATTTGTTAAAATTTTATTTCTATGGAAAATTTTGTCAAATTTATCTATAGAAAATTTTGTCAAAATTTGATTTCTATAGAAAATGTTGTCAAAATTTTATTTCTATAAGAAAAATTTTGTCAAAATTTTGATTTCTATAGAAATGTCAAAATTTTAATTCATAGAAAATTTGTCAAATTATTTCCTATTCGAAAAATTTTTTTCAAAATTTTTGAATATCTAAAGAAATGAATCTCCAAATTGTTTTATTTCTATGGAAGTTTTTCTCAAAATAATATCTTCTTATAGAAAATTTATCACAAGTTTTGATCGAAACTTTTTTTCGCAAATTTTATTTTATATAAAACCTTTCCACAATTTTATTTCCTTGTAGGGTAAACTGAAAAATTTCCCTGGCAACTCTGGTCATCGATCGGAATAAGTGGCAATCAGAAAGGGCAATATCTGGACTGTATCGTGGGTGAGGTAAGACCACCCATTAGAGTGTTTCAAAATAAGTTTTTTGGGTTATGTAAAATGTACCCCAGCGTAATCATGCTTCAAAATCACTTTGTCGTACTTTCCTAATGTTGTGGTTATTTATCACGCAATGCTCGGCTCAGTTCCATCACTTGAGTTCGATACAAAGCTCCTTTTGTCGTTTCACTCGTCTGCAGCAGTTCATAGTACATAAAGATTTTTGTCCCCTAAGATTTAAATTTACTCCTCACGAAAATTTCCAACAAATAATTGGCAAGTTTCGATGAAACTAAAAATAAAGAAATAGGCTCTGCTCCAATAAGATCAAAATTTCCAAACACAAAGTCAGGTTTCAGAGACGTATGAAATAACAAATGGTGTATATCCCGAATTATCTGTAGTCAATTCCGCAAGACAATTGATTCGGGCTGCATTGCTACAAAGGTAAAAGGAAATAATTCGTATATAAAAACTCTTGCCCTACACTATTTTTAGATCAACACAAGATCTACCATTCTTATAACCGAGCCGCAATGCCGTAGTGGTCGTTACCTCTCAAAAACGTTACCAATATAAGTGATTGAATCCATTCATGCAATCTGTGGACAAGTACCGACATGATAACCATTAAATCATTGTGTCACACTACCTCCAAACATGAAAACCTTCAACAGGTTTAAATTGTCACATTAGTATTTGGTCTATTCAACATGGCTCTTTGTCCGATTTAATCTTATAAACCTCTTTGCATTTGTTTGGACACGTAGTACAACTTAAAATGCCTTTACAAATGGCACATTTCACATTATACCCCATTTTTGTTTTCAATTAACATTTATTCATAAAAAACCTACCTACGGGTAATGAATATCATCGCCCCTTCATCGTTTAGGATAGTGCAACAATCGCAGCGAGAATATAATATGTATTCTTATTGTATTGTTTGTAAGCATTTGTTGTTAATTAGGATTACATTCTTATTTTGTTTTCACACAAAGAATCACTGGAGAAGTACAGCAGATCTCAGCTATTTTGAAGGCCTTATTATAACAAAGGGATATCGCAACAATGCCTAACGAAAATCCAGTGTTTTATAGAAATTCAATGTATGTCTAAATTTTTTTCTAAATTTTTTTTCATAGAAAATTTTGTCAAAATTTTATTTTTATAGAAAATTTGTCAAAATTTAATTTTTTATAGAAAATTTTGTCAAAATTTATATTTCTATAGAAATTTTGTCAAAATTTTATTTCTATAGAAAATTTTGTCAAAATTTTATTTCTATAGAAAATTTGTCAAAATTTTATTTCTATAGAAAATTTTTTCAAAATTTTATTTCTATAGAAATTTTGTCAAAATTTTATTTCTATAGAAAATTTTTATCAAAATTTTATTTCTATAGAAAATTTTGTCAAAATTTTATTTCTAGAGAAAATTTTGTCACAATTTTATTTCTATAGAAAATTTTGTCAAAATTTTATTTCTATAGAAAATTTTGTCAAAATTTTATTTCTATAGAAAAAATGTTGTTTCTGTAGAAATGTTGTCAAAATTTTATTTTTATAGAAAAAATGTTGTTTCTGTTGGAAATTTTGTCAAAATTTTATATATATTGTCAAAATTTAATTTTGACAAAATTTTATTTCTATAGAAAATTTTGTCAAAATTTTATTTCTATAGGAAATTTTATAAAAATTTGATTTCTATTAAATTTGTCAAAATTTGATTTCATAGAAAATTTGTCAAAATTTTATTTCTATAGAAAATTTTTGTCAAATTTTAATTTTTTATAGAATATTTTTCAAAATTTATTTTTATAGAAATTTTTCAAATTTTGATTTCTATGAAAATTTGTTCAAAATTTTGATTTCTATAGAAAATTTGTCAAAATTATTTTTTTTTGAAAATTTTGTCAAAATTATATTTCTATAGAAAAATGTTATTTCTGTAGAAATTTTGTCAAATTTTATTTCATAAAATTTTGTCAAAATTTTATTTCAATAGAAATTTTATCAAATTTTATTTCTATAGAAAATTTTGTCAAAATTTTATTTCTATAGAAAATTTTGTCAAAATTTTATTTCTATAGAAAATTTTGTCAAAATTATATTTCTATAGAAAAATTTTGTTTCTGCAGAAATTTTGTCAAAATTTTATTTCTATAGAAAATTTTGTCAAAATTTTAATTCTATAGAAAATATTGCCAAAATTTTATTTCTATAGAAAAAATGTTTTTTGTAGAAATTTGTTCAAATTTTATTTTTATAGAAAAAATGTTGTTTCTGTTGGAATTTTGGTCAAAATTTTATTTCTTATAGAAAATTTGG